>VNJZ01009569.1:0-224842 GCA_008042795.1 Drosophila asahinai | reverse complement strand
CCGCCCTTCCGGGCCGGGGCGGAGCGGAGCCGATACAGTATCTTTTGTTTGTTTATTTGTCCGCTCCGAAGATATTTTATTTATTTTTATTTCTAATTTTATTTGGTGTTCGACTTCCGTGCTGTGGGTCACATGCGTGACTCCCTCCTCTTGATGTCTCTCTTCTCGGGGTGTGTGTGCGTTCGCGTCGTATTTTTTATTTTCTTTTTATTTCGGTGTCTGTGTCTCTTGGCAGCGGATAGCGGACAGCGGCGTATTGACAACGTTCGAAGCGTTTTGATTACGCGGCCTTGAAAGTGAAAAGGTGTCGACTGTAGCTTGGCCACTTTCGCTTTTTTTCTTTCCTCAACAACACAACAAAAAGTCAAAGAAATAAATCAAAACAAAACTTTTCGGGGTCTCTCACTCTGGGTTTATGGTTTTCTTGGTGCCTTTGAATGCGTGCGCTGACAAAGGAACAATAATGGTGTTTTGGGGATATATTGGGGCTTTAATTTGAATAAAATAGAGATAGATATGAGTGACATGTAACTGGATACCTTTTAAAGAGTAATTTACACAGAAAGGAAGTTAGTATGCAATTAATTATAATTTTATTTAAACTAGAGGATATCCTTTCATTGAAAGTATTGTTAAAAAAAAAGTCAGAATAATTACAAGTTACAAGTGGTAACTTATTAAAAGGATTTAGTGGGAAAATCATGTATTTTTTAAGCATAAAGTGAAAGATAGAAGTCTAAACTGAGCTTTCAATATTTTATTGACTGCCTTTAATACTCTAATAATTATTTTGGATAAAATTTGATATATTTCTGTAATAAATCTGGTAGATAAAGAAAGTTTAGTTAATTATACTATATATAAAATATTTATTAGCTCTGAAAGCAATTCAAGCACAAAAACATATTACAATAAACCTCATAAATAATGTTTAAATACTATATAAATATTTATAAATAGTAACAAAACAATTTAAGTGTATCCACAGCTCCACATTGACCACTTCCAGAACCGCCTGACTGTCTGAAATTACAAACGTAAATAGCAATTAAATCTGAGCGCCGATTCTGACACCTTTCCGTGCGGCTGTTGGCACTATCAAATGTCAAATATCTGTGCCCACGCGACACCCACTAAGATCGGGGTCTTTGGTTTTATTTCCTTCACGGCTCATTCATTGTCTTGTTTGGGGGCATCGGGACTTTTAGTATTTGGTTTGCTCTCGAGGGGACCGGACCGGCTCATTTACATAAAATCCAGGCAAAAGGCCTGGCCAACTCTCGAGTTAATTGTCGAGGCAACCCCATTTCATAAGCAGTTGCATTAACAGTTAAAAACACATTTTATTTGTGGGTTTTGTTTTCGTTTTTCTCGTCGTGCTGGAGGCAATTAAATAACATGGGGCAGTCATAGCTAACAGGGCGAACGATTATATAAGTCAGCGGAGGCGCGCTCACATATTTAATTGTTTTTAACTACCAAAAAAAAAGAAAAAATACAGAAATAAAGAAAAATATAATCGTAATAATATTACATACGCTTATGCATTTTTCTTTTAGTTCAGGCCGATTGCAACAGATACATATTTTATGTGAGCATTTCTGCCTCGTTTTAATGGCTGTCTTTCCCTTCGTTTACTTAATATATTTGGATATTTGGGGCCCCCTTAAAAACACACACAGATTTTTCCTGCGGGTTGCAGTTCCGTTAACGGTTATTAATTATGCATAACTCGCTTTGGAGTTAGGCGACAACAGGTTAAGATACAGAGAGATACACACGCAAAGATACAAAGATATAAACGCAGAGAGAGATGGAGATTGGGGCCCGAGTTAAATGATTTTTTACCATTTTTGCTTTTCGCGTAATCATAAAACCAAAAAAAGAAGAAAATAAAAACCCGTCATCAGCTGTGCCAGTTACATGGACTACATTTTGAGATGATCCCCGCAGTCACCGCTCATCTCTCGGCTGGTGGATGTCGGATCTCCGCCAACCAGTTAACCAGTCGTAAACCGGAACTGGCCCGCATAACGGTAAATGGTGAGCAGACAAAGCCCGATCTCAGTATCGGCTCTCGGTCTCAATCTCCCCCCTTAAACCAACTCTCACTCTTTTGCATTATTCATCCGCCACATCCACATCCACATCCACATCCACATTGTTGAGGCATTTTCAAAGTCTTCCTCTTGACCTTGGACTCAACACGGCAACTTGTCGCTTATGGTGGCCAATGTTGTTGGAAAGCAGCGCCAAAAGCGTGTGCCACAAAAGAAAGCCAAACCACTTTTACTTTCAAGCTCAAGCCGAGTCGCGTCGCGTCTGAGTCGAGTCGGTCTGTGTGCCGGCGAAATGAGGCAATGCCAATGCAATGTTGGCCCGCTCGTCTCTGGTCTCCTCTCCTCTTTGGTGGCTGTGGGCCTTATGATTTTTGGCGCCAAAATGCAACTACACACAAAATAATAAGCAACACTTTCCAATTTCGCAGGTAATAAAGTTTATACTTGATGAATTTTGGAGTTATCATAAAGTAAACTTAAAGAAATATATTAAAGTACTTTTAATATGAATTTTTCATTTAAACTTAAGCAAAAAATATATTGATCTTTGATATGCCCGTGAATTCCTATAAATTCTAAAGCGCTTAATTCCATTTTGTTGAATTATAAAGACTGTATTAACTATTGAAACTAATGCACTTTGCTTTTATTTAATATTTTAAATTATTCATCCTATAAAAATAATAAATAGCTTTTTTTCTAGAGGCCTTATCAGCGTGACTATTATACCAGAGACTTTATCTATAACTTGTTTTCTCTTACTGTGCTCTTTTATTATTTATTAATTTTAAATAATTTATAATAAAACATTTTTCCCCATGTAGAGGCCAAAAAGGAATCATAAAAGTGAATCTCCAGGGATAAACCCATGTGAGAAAAGTGAATCACCGTTGAATCATTTCCCCGGTGCATACAGGAAGTCATCAACCAAATTGACCTACTTATAAGAGATACAACCAATCAAACCATATTGTAACCAGAAATCATCTATCTTTTGTTATCAGAAGCCACAAATTTTCCCTTTACTTGGTGGAAACACTCCTCATAAGATCTCAAAAACGACTGCCCTATTTCCTCTCTTCCTCGGAACATGCTCCACTTCCCCAATCGCTCGCTGTGATAGGAAAACTTAGTGTGATCTTGACATGTTTTAGCTTAATATATAACACATGATTTGCGTCAAGTTTGCGGATTTGTATACTCATACTAATTACATTCAAATGTAATTCATTTAATTTCATTTATTTATTTCGTTGGCAGCTCGTGGTCGCTTTGGTTGGTTTTTGGTTTTTCGGGGGATTTGGCTGATGCCATAAGAAATGCGACGCAGAAAATCACACATTTTTGTCGATTTTATTGTTCGTTCTCTGGGACACCGAATGAACCTTTTTTTGGTGCTATTTTTAAGCGAAAATAAATGGACGAGAGAAGAACGAAGAGCATTAGGGAGACAAAGATCAACAGAGACACAGAGAGATGTATATCTGTGTGAAATTGTGAAGAACATACACGCATGCCCTAGGGCAAAGTAGTATCTTTTGGATGCAAATAAATTATAGAGGCATTAATCAGAGATTAAACGGAAGATGTATTTGCTTTTCCTGAATATTTATTGAAATATATCTAGGAGCTAAGGCCTTTAAAATAAGGAAGGAATTGCCTCAGTTTGTAGTTTCTGTTTCTGTAGCTTCTGGTAGCGATCTATCAATATCTCCTGGTTACATCTTGGTACTTAAAGAAACATTTCCAATTTGTTTTATCGCTCTCCCTATGGAAAGACACATTTTATGGAGTTACATTGTTTAGACATGAAAGTCTCTGAACCATTTCTTTTTGCCATTACTCCGCCGATGTTACAACACGTACATTTCGGATACTCAAAGATACTTCTCCTACACTGCATCGCACATGCACATGATGTTGATAATGAAAACTTCTTGGGATTGGGCTCCGGGTCGTAAGTGCTGACCTACTTAACAGACTCCGGGTGGCCGAATGGCAAGGGGGCCGGAAAAACAGTCCGAAAAATACGAAAGGGGAAATAGACACCGTCTAAACAGAGTCAGAGATCGCAGATACACATATCCAGACACATTCCACTGGCAATGCACAAGCATTTCTCTCTCTTTTTTTTCGATTTGATTGCCTTTTTCTTGAGGGGCTTTTTGGTCTGGTGGAGGTCTATTTTACAGCTGCTGACCTACTTTGCTCAAAGTCAAGACAAATTTTGTTGCTCTGGCTGCTGCTGCCGCTGCTGCTGTTGTTCCTGCAGCATAGAACATTTCTTTCAAAGAGCCAAAAAATTGAAAGTGAATTCTGCTGCTGGGCTGCTGCAGCCCCTCCCCCTGACTTACCTCACCGCCGCCCTCTCTCTGCAAACAACTCAACAATGCCGCAAAGCAAACAACCAACACCAACAACAATAATTAACAACAATTTCAATTTTAAGGGAGCATTATACAGAAAGAAAAAATGGTAAAATATTATTTTGAGACAAATTCAATTAATTATTTAATAGTTTTGAGGCTTAAAAATATTTAAAATAATCCAAATGTTGGAAAAAGTGAAAGAATATTTTTCCTGAAATATGTTAGTATTAATTTCAAACAATATTGTTTATTTAGAAGATAGCTCAACAAATAAATAAATATATATAAATATTTCTAATCTGTTATATATAAAATTGGAGTTTGTAAACTTTGAAGTTTTACTTTAGTATTTTAATCACATAATCATAAAGAAAATAAAGAAGATGTTTTGCATTTCCCAAAAAAATTAAATTAAATTATCATAAATTTATTTGAGATGTTAAAAGATTGGTTTATGGATGAAATACATTTTAAAATAAATCCAAGTTAAATAAATCATTAAATGCTTTCCTAATGGATGCCAGGTACTGTGCAGTTCCATTTTATATAATTTTTTAACATCATACTAAAATGTTTAAAGAATTATTTCTGAGATTTCTCGAATATCCAAATATTTCGAATTTTTCTGAAGCGAAATACACTTAAACCAAACTCAAATAAACCTCAAATTCATCACCTTATCATCTCCCATTTCTTCCTGTGCCGACATATAGTCGCTTATATATTTCTTTTTCATTCTTTATGACTTCAGGGCACATATTTAGGTTTGTTTGTATTTCGTGTGCACGTATGTGTCTCAGTGTATGTGTGTGTGCAGTAAAGGAAAAAAATGTACAAAAATTGGGTCAATTTGTTGTTGCCGCGCTCTGCTGGGGCGTTCTGCTTGCAACAAGTGTCTGGCCCTTTTCGGGCAGCCGTCTCCCTCACCCGTCGGCGGACGCGGGTCTTGCCCTAAGATAAGTAAAGAAGAAACCCCCCAACCACCCCCAAAAAACAGCGCCAGATTGATAAAGGCAGCGACGTCGGCGGCGACGCCAACGCGCAGCTGAAAATAGAAGCGCGCGCAGCTTTCTGCCGCTTTTTTTTTGGAAAAGGGCGCCCCTTGTAAATTTTGACGCTCGCACACACACGGATACGCCTTGATTAGCCATGTGTGCGTGTGTTGGCGTTGAGATTATTTTCTAGCATTTTTTTTTTTTCTGTATTTTTTATTGTGTTTTTCCTATATTTTTATTGTTGTTGCTGCTGTGGGCTCCGTAAGAAAAGTAGGCCAATGGGTCTTTGGGTGAGTGGTTTAGATTTAGTTTTGCTGTGTCCCACTCTCCTCTTCCTCTTGCTTTCTTTGATATCGCTATTCTTACTTTATTTTGCTTTTATTGAATGGAGTGTTTCGCTTCTTTGATTCCATCTATTTATATTATTTATTCCACGAGGTAATTAAGTTTAATTGGGTTTATTTGGATGTGAAAAGAGGAGGGAAAGATTGTTATTTAATTGAAGACTTATTAGGAATGCCGATTCCTGCTTTCTTGGCATATTTAGCCACATTTAAATATCAGTATTAACTCCACTAAATCTATTTTAACTTTGTAAGTATTGAAGTATTGAAGTGATTTTCCTTTTGGAGATTTATTTAATTTAAGTTTAAATATTAACTTACATTTCTTAATCTTTTCCAGAACCCTTTAAATAAAATTAAGTTTACTTTATTGTGATCTTATTATTTATATTTATATCCATTATAATAATTTTAACTATATTTTTTTCAAGTGCAAAGGCCATAAATTGTAATTTTTTTATATTCCCCTTAGGGTGAGATACTTTTCCCCTCAAAGATACTTTTACTATGCGTTAAATTATTTCTTTTTAATGGCCGCTGAGGCTTTGTAATTGTTTTAAATGATTGAGCCGCGAGAGAAGGTAGACAATGCCGGCATTTCCCCGTCAACGAGTTGCGTAAGTGAAAAATCGAGAGTGAATGCGTATATTCACCCAGTAAGGGTATCATTTTGGTCTGTGGGTCACTCCATTTGATGACTTACCATCTGGGCCATCGCGCAAATGTCTCTATTTTGCGTGGTTCGTCGCTTGATTTATAACGGAAAATTCGTTTAAGCAAAACAAAACGTTAAACAATTTTTGTGGGCCACGTTAATAAGCGCAACATAACGAACATAATATCTTAACTTGGTCATCAGGCAGCAGACAGACAGCACAACAAAAGAAAAGGCATCTTTAAAAGCAGCAACAACAGCAGCAGCAGTCATGGCTATTACATAAGACCCACACTCTCAGATACAGATACTCGCACCGATGCAGATACATCGCAGCGAGTTGAGGCTGAGAGTGAAGCTGAGTTCGAGACCGGGACTGAGACTGAGACTGAGACTGAGTCTGGGTCTAAGACAGCGGCCAACATGGCGTCGTCGAAAAGAAAATAGTCAATGTATTGTGGAAAGAAAACATCAAAGCGCAAAGGAAAAGAGGTGAGCTAGCCTGCTAGTACACAGGGAGAAAGAGTAGAAAGATTTAAAAAATAAATATAATACTTTTAAGCTCATAGCCATAGTATTTATACAGATTTTTAGGAATTCTATACTCTTAGCCTTACTTTGCTATTTTTTGGTTAATAAAGAAAACAGTTCTTACCTATAAATTACCTGAAAAGGATACATTTGTAAGTTTCTTAATTTAATCAAAATGCATTAGGCTCTATACGACTTAATAATATTACGATTTAATGATTTATTCCATTAAATTCATACATAATATAACTAATAACTACAGAAGGCAATCTCTTAGCCTGGAAAAATATCCCTTAATTTTTCTCTCGGTGCACCTAGATGCCCCATTGTTGTTGTGGCAGCTGTATTAGATAGCAAAAGTCAGTCTCCGTCCCGTCTCCAGCTCCATCTCCATCCCCATCTCCCTCGGCGTCGGCATAGAAAGTGAAACCGAGTCTGGCCGCACGATCGCCCCGTTGCCAGGCGAACTCGACTACGAATGCCAAAGCAAAAGAGAGGGAACGAAGCCTGGCTTAAAAAATATAAGCCAAACACAACAACTAACTATTACTCAATCTGTGCTAAAAAGAAACAAAAATAAAGATAGATAGATAGATGTAAAGTCGGTCTCTCTCTCCATCTCTTTCGCCGTGCTGGGGCATGAAAATAAAAATGAAGTAACCCACTTTTTCCGTTATGGTTTCCATAGTCGCTGCAGCTAAAAAATAGCGCCGAGATGAAGAGCCAAGATGACGGCGTCGCGGAGGCACAACAATGCGGAGCGGACAAAGTGGAACTGAAGTGTGAAAGATGGATTGGATGACAACTGAATCGGGTTCGGGTTCGGGTTCGGCATCAGGGATCTGAGCATAAAGATCCGTTCACCTCAATATGGGGCTTTGAGAAACTGAAAGTGATGGTGATGGAAAGGGTCCAATCTTTCATCTTTTAATGATAAGACTTTTTAGAGACTTTAACTTAACAGGGAATAGTTCCCAGTACAACATGCTAATATAAGTCATTTTATTGACAAGTGCAATTAAAATATATTTTGTGAAAACTCTTAACTGTAGAGGGTTTCTTGGAATTAATTATGTTTGCTTGTCTTTCTTATATAATTTTCTTGCATTTATTTTTGGATTAATAACTATTTTTTTGGCTTACCAGTTAGCTTTTCATCTTTCAAGTTCTGTAACTATTTTATGTTCACAAATATTCTTATTTTAGTCATAATTATAATAATGATTATCAAATGATTAAAGAATTTAATTTGCTGAAGCTTAAAAAAATATATGCATCTTCTTTAAACTTATATAAAACTATTAAGGGTATTAACCCTTAAGGGTATTAACCCTTAATAGTTTCTATATAAGTTTAAAGAAGATGCATATACTTTTTTAAGCTTCAACAAAATCAATTCTTTGATCATTCCCTTTGTTAGGCTGAAATTGATTTTTAAAATAATTTTTATGAAATTATTTCTATTTGTAAACTATGTAAAATAGTACAAAAAAATACTGATTACTCCGTAAATAAATCCTTATGAGATTAATATTTATTTAAATACCCTTTATCCAATTTTCTCTCCCTTAAAATCCCTTCTCTTCCCTTCTACGTATTAATTTCCCCCAATTTGGTCCCTTCCTAATTCAAATCCTGTCAACGTCTCTGCCCCGCCCCTTTCATTAGGGCAATTAACATTTATCAGCTTGTCGCCCAGGTAGGACAGGTAAGAAAAAAGCGGTGCCAGATTGCATGTTCGGCGCTGCCGCCTCATCTTCTCGCTGTGAATGCGAATTTATCACTTTTCGCTGCCGCCGCTCATAACTCATACGCCTCGTGGCCGCCGCACTCGCTTGGCGCTTAGTTTGGCAGTAATTGTGCGGGAATTTTTGTGCGCCTGCCAAAACCCAGATGCATCTAGCATTCGGTGCTGCATTAGCTACCAGGGGAAGGGAGACCACAACTTTCACCGTAAGCCGCTTAGAACCCTTATCAAAGTCGGGCTTTAAATTGAAGGGTCTTTCTTTCGGTTGGGCTTGCGGCCGGCCAGCGACACCCACAAGTTCGGGGCATTTTCACTTTTTTTTCGAGTTCGGTTTCGGGTAGAGTGCATGCGCAATTAGCTTTCATCAATCAAAGTACTCAACAATGCAGCTAGACAAATTGGGCGCACGCAGCAGCAGAAGCAGCGGCAGCAGGGGCAGCCGCAGATACAGATACAGATGTACGGATTCAGATACAGAAACCGAGACTGATGGATAGAAAGTTTTAGCCAACGCCTTGGGTCTCCGAAAAGGGCTTAGCCCGAGCCCAAAATTTCTGTAAGTGATTATCTGCCCCAGGTCGACGGCAATGCGTTTTTCCCCCCGTTTGTTTGGGCTTTCTCTGGCGCGTTAATTTGTCTGCTCTTTCCGAGTTGCATTAATTCTTTTTTTTCTTGCTTTTGTCGTTTATAAATTTGCTTTTCGTTTCGGGTTTGTCTTACTGTCAAATCGTGTCAACACGGCCGCCTTACAATTGTCTGGGGGTCTGCACATAGTCCCCGGTCTTTCCTTCAGTTTCTAGTCCCCTTTTTCTCTGCCGGCTCCCGTGTGTCTCAGCTGTCGCGCCTGGCAGCCCAAAATGCATTGCCGTGTCTTATTTGTCCCATCAGAAGACGGCCCAGAAGAAACCATCACCCCGTTCTATTTCTCTCTCTCTAAGAGCAGTCAGGGTGTCTCTTTCTGGTCTTGGGCTGCTCGAAGATCGTGTGTTTATGTCGCCTAAATATGGCAGACATTTTATAAGACATTTTTTGGCAGGGCTTTTCACTTCTCATTGGGCCGCAGAGCCAATTACCGATTGTTGATAATTTGTGAGAATATAAAAATTAGCCAAAGAGTGGAAGTCTAAGGGGGTTTTAATGGGAAATTATATTAACTTAGGAATAAATTGAATATTAATAATGAAAAAATAAAAAGAATAAAAAGAAGATTTGATTAGTCTTCAAATAAAAGATTTTAAGCTGAGCTTATTGGATAAAAACGGAAAACAATGTCAAAGTGTTGCTTTTTTATGTTATATATATATAGCTCACTCAGAAAATATTTATTCAAATGTTAACCACTTTTTAAAATTTATTTATATTATCTAGTTAATGTATAATTATTATTTTGTGATTTATATTTATTAAAATCAGAGTATGATGGACTTTATTGCTTTTTAGCCTGAAAGTAAATTAAATAGCAATTTTTCATTCATTTAATTTTGTTTAAAGCTGAAATATACCTTCCCCTTTATCAAAAAAGAACTCCAGTTCGACTTCTTTGTATATTGTAAATTTTATTTAATTTATTTAGATTTGCTTTACAGTTTTCTTTGTTGTTTGTGTATATTTAATTTACGAATATATAAATTAAAATGAGAACATTGCGTTGGCCTTACAAATTAATAGCATTCATATCTTCTACGCTCTCGCGGAAGCGGATTCCCGCCCTTTCAGCTTTCAGCTTTCAGCGGACTCTGCGCTGGACCCAGGGTGCAGTGGCGGGCTCTTCGGGGCGTTCCTTCGAGGGTGCAGGTAAAGCGGTTACTCGATGTTCCGGGGGATGATGGGGCTTACGGACTAAAGATTTGCTAATTGGTTCTGTGTTTTCATGTTGTTTTTTTTTTGTGTTTAAAGCAGGGACTGAGGCTGGGAGTGGGCGTGGCATGAAGCATAGCGCAAAGCGGCACACACACCATTCAAGAAATGTACATATTTTATTTAGATACTTTTTGTTTTGCTTGTATTTTTTTTTTAGTTTTGTTTTGTTTCTCTTTTGTGGTATAAATAACTTTAGATTTTTTGTATTTTCTGTTTTCTTTCCTGCTTGTGTTTTCCTTCGTTTTTTTTTTTTTACATAAATATTTTTAACATTTTTCTTTGGCTTAACTTTATGATAAAGATATAATGTATACGATTATGTGTATAAAAAATGTGCGAAATATATGTTACAGTCGTTAAGAATTAAGAATTAAGTACAAAAATATGCTTTACAATGATAACAAGATAAGGGGAGAGGAGCAGAAGAAAATGTACAGGGATGCGGGGTTAGGTTTAAGTTTAAGTTACGATGAAAATAGCAAATAGCAAAGGAAAATGGTTCTTACTAGCTACCCACACAGCATTTTGAATCTTTGATTTAGCAGAGTCGCTCCAGGACACACACGCACACCCTCTCACACACTCGGCGGCAGTCACTCCCTCTCAGGCATCCGGCGGATCTCTGTATCTGCATCTGCACTTGTATCTGTATCTGTATCTGTGCCTGCCTTCGCAGCCGCGCCTAGAGCTGCTACAGCGCATGCTCGTTGGTGTTGAGGAAGCTGCGGCAGACGCGACTCACTTCGGGATTGGCATGGTTCATCAGCTGCATGTAGATCTGCTTGTGGAGCTGCAGCTCGTTGGTCATCTCGCTGAGCTGCCGGATCAGGGCATCCTTCTCCTTGAGCAGGCTCTTCACCCGCTCCTCCACCTCCCGCGACCGCACCTTGGCCTTCTCGCGGCTCTTGCGGACGGCAATGTTGTTCCTTTCCCTTCGTCGCCGGTACTCCTCGGTGCCCTTGTCCACGTGCTTGTTGCTGTGCTTCCGGTGATGCTGATGCTGCTGCTGGCCATGATGGCCGTGCTGCTGCTGGAGCTTGCTGTGCTGCTTCAGCAGATGCTGGGCCCCCGCCGCCGCCGCCAAATGGGGCAGATTGTGATGCGCCAGGACATTGGCCGTGGTCAGGTTGGTGAACTGGCTGCCATTGCTGCTCCCAGTACTGCCATTACTCCCATTGCTGCTGGGCGTGGTGTTGCCATTCAGGGGATTGCCTCCGCCATTGGACAGCCCATTGCCCGCCGTGGAGTAGCCATTGTAGAGTCCTCCACCATTCCCCATAAAGGCTGCCTGCTGGTTGGCCGCCTCCTGGAGATGCCTCCTGTACTCGGGATCTATGGGCTCCTCCTTGATCGTGCTGGAATCGGAGCCCACGGAGCTGTTCTCGTCGCTGGAGTTGTTGTACGTTGCATGGACCGGCTGGGGCATGTAGGCCAGGGCTCCGCCAGCACCTGCTCCTCCTCTTCCACCACCCCCATATCCGTGTTGGCTGCGCAGCGTCTGCTGCTGCAGGACCTTGGCCGCCGCACTGACCATCCCGCTGGGCGGCAGGGTGGCCGACAATCCGCCCGGACTGGTCACCATGTCACTGAAGATGCCCAGGGTCTCGGTGTCCCGGAACTGGTCGTCGATCAAATGCTGCAGGTCCAGGGTGATCTCCTGGGTGGTCAGCTCGTCGAGGTCCGTCTGCGTGGTGTACTGCTGCAGCATCTGCTTCTGCAGCAGGTTGCTGTTGTTGGCGGCGGCCACTTGTTGCATCTGGTGCATCTGCTGCTTCACCAGCAGGGCAGCATCCTGCGGCGTATTGTTGTTGGCATCCGTTGCCTGCTGAGGTTGCTGCTGCTGCTGCTGTTGATGTTGCTGCTGCTGTTGCTGCTGCTGTTGTTGCTGCTGCTGTTGCTGCTGCTGCTGCTGCTGCTGCTGCTGCTGCTGCTGCTGCTGCTGTTGCTGCTGCTGCTGCTGTTGGGCTGTGGACATGGCCGTCAGCGTGATCTGGCCAATGGTCGCCTGCTGCAGCGGCGGCTCCTTCTTGAGGTCCAGCTGGGCCAATGTCTGAACGGCATCGGCGTACATCTGCGGCGACTCCATGTTCAGCATCTTCAAATGCGCGAAAGAGGGTAAAATCTTGATTCCTTGTAGCGCGCTAATTTTGGCTGCTTTTCTTTAACGAAATTTGGTGCTTTGGAAAATTTAATTTAAGGACAGAAAACTCAGAGTTACTTCCTAAAGCATTGCCAATTTCTTGCGTATTTTTTTAATTTTTTAAACACTTCATTTTAAGCTGCCCTTTGGAGCACTGCAGCCGGTCATTGTTATAAACTTTGCTTGTTTTTTTATTAATTTATTCCCGTATTGTTGTTGTTGTAATATTAAGGTGTTATTGGTTGTTGTTGTTTTTAAAGTTGTTGTTGTTGTTGGGCACTGCACTTCTCGGGCCGCACGCGTTCGAACGACTGAAGTGGCGCAGCAATGATGCAACAGATTTTATACCGCCAACCGACCGCTTGGTATTAGAAGCTGAAGCGAAGCTCCTCCTGCTGAAGAACCGTTAGCAGAGCGAGCTTTTTCCGCCTGTCTTCGGATTCGGTTTGGGGTTTCGGACTTCGGAGTCGGGAGCTGAGCGCGCGTCCGTTGCTCACAATTGGTGAATTACAACTGTGACAAAAGGCGAACGCAAACGCAAAAGTCTTTGGCGCAGCCAGCAGCGAGCAGCAGCGGCCAGGCAGCGGCAGCGAGCAGCGCCGAAGAAAAAGGCAGAATACAGAAAGAAAATGAGAAGGCAGCGCCGCATGTAACACACAGAGACACACACACATAACACACACCGAAAGCCCCCAAAAATGACGACGACGACGTCTCTTTTACTGCGCTGCCTTTACAGCAACTACCTGTGGATGAGCGCCACGAGAGAGCAAGCTGAGGAGAGGGAGAAAGAGAGCAAAGATCGCTGTCGGAGCAGGTAACAAAAGCAAAAGTTTTTCCCAATCACTTTTACTCTCGTTGCAAGGCAGTTCACTTGGCAAGTTCTTGTCGGGCTCGGAGCTGTGCGGCAGCGAAAAAATCGACTAGAAATTAAATGAAGCTTAAAAGAAATAAAATAAAGAAATTGTATGTTATTATTAATTTTTAATTTAATTTTCATTAATACTTTACTTTTGTATTATATAATACTTAAACAGCTTAGGCTCGAGAGTTGTCCGAAAAGATTTTGGTTAGCTTTAATATTACCTTTTACAAGTTTTTTAGTTAGTATCTAAAATAAATAAATATTAATACTAATGATAATTAAATACATTT
Organism: Drosophila asahinai; assembly: GCA_008042795.1. Classification (NCBI taxonomy): domain Eukaryota; kingdom Metazoa; phylum Arthropoda; class Insecta; order Diptera; family Drosophilidae; genus Drosophila; species Drosophila asahinai. Next base: position 210,986 of record VNJZ01009569.1, on the reverse strand, counting down.
TATAAACTTACAAATTCACAATATCCAGAGAAAAAAAAATATGAAATTAACAAATAATTAACAAATTCAATTTGGCCTAATTAGAAAGAATGAAATCATGGTTTGTTATATAAAAAGAAAAACAATATTAACTTATAGTCCCTAAAAATATGTTGCCTTTGAAATATTGAAATAAAATAATTCTTCAGCTGTTATTTAATATTTTCATACTCTTCTATATATTTTAATTTAAAAAAAAACAAGAGTTTAACCTTTCTACGCGTTGTCTTAAAAGTATACTCAAGCAGTATAACGAGTTTAGTATAGTTTTATACTTCAAAATATCAAATGCATACTCCAAAGTTTAGTTTTTATACTCTATAGTTTAAATTGTGTATTTTTGAGTATTATTTTTATACGAACCTACAACGAAATTTCGATAACATATCGCGTTAGCTGTAATTTAGTGCTTTTCTGTTTGTCGCGTTAGTGATTATTATGAAATATTGGTGCAGATGTGTATAAAATTTATACTTTCGTAGTATTAAATTGATAAGCATCTTATTAAAACATTTTTCATACTCAAGAGTATAGAATTCATGTAACAATCGTAGAGGTTCTATGATGTTTTTTTTTTGTGTAGTTTAATTTATTTTAAAATATGGTTTTTAGCATATTTTTAAATTTTTTCAAATAAATGCAATTTAATGTTGAATTAAATAAATGTTCTGCAGTTTTATGGTAACAATTCATGGTCTTAATTTAATAATTTTAATATAAGGATACCATTAAAATAATAATTTAAGACATAAAACATGTAAACATTTTTAAATAACAGCAAAAAGTAGAGACTAATTCCGGACTTCCCTTGGCAGAAAAAACTCCCATTTGCAGTGGCCTTATTTCACCAAAACACTCAATGCACCGTTATACCGTTTGACCAGTGACGTCACACAAAGGCACTCCATACAAAAAAAAAAAACCAAAAAGAGTCGCATAAAAAGAGGCACAAACACCAACGCAATTCGAAGTCAACGGCGCAGCCAGCGTCTTTGGTGCGCCCGCTGCTCGCTTTCATTTTCGTTTGGTTTTTTTATTTTGGGAGAAGCGGCAGCTAAATACTCGAATAAATATATATATAAAAATTTATATGTGTGTATGGGTACGCCCTCATAAACCGGCGATCCGCTGGGAAGTTCGAGACCCCCCGAACCCCCGATGATCCACGTTCTCCGTTGTCCAATTTTCGGTGCCTTGCCCACTCCGATTTGTGTTTAGACTCTTTTTTCGCCTTAGAAGAGCTGCTTTATGGCTCGTGCTGCATTGGGTTTCGAATTGGGTTTGGGTTTGGGTTTGGGTTTGGGCTGGGAGTTTATTTATTCGGGGCTTATTTTGGCGCGCATGCGTGACTTCGCAGTCGCAACGCATCAGGGAGCTTTCACGTAATACGCAGCAGCGTTGCTTTGGGACTTCTTCTGCTTTAAACCTTATTAAAATTAAAATCGTGTTATGAAATTCATAAAAAATTAGCACGCCTCGTAGTTTTGTTTATTTAAATGCAGCGATTTGTAAAAAGTTGTCTCTGTGTGTCTGTCTGTCTGTCACTCTCCCTTCCCTTGCTTACATTTACTCTCTCCTTCGGTGAGTTTTCGTGCCTTTAATTTGGGTCAAGTTGTCGCTTAACTTTAACTGCCAAAGGTGTGTGCATTTCTCTCTCTCTCTGTCTCTGCCCACTCCCTGTCTCTCTGACCACCTTTTGTTTATTTGGATTTTATTAATCATACGCCCCGTGCGCTGTGTTGGACGATAAGAGCTAGCCCCCGCCGATGAGAGATTCTGGCTTATCAGTCAAGTTATTGCAACGAATTCAAAATATCACATATATCGTCGATATCGATGACTACATCGTGTGGATATTGTGCAAAATGCCAGTTGCAGTCGCTTCCTTGTGCGTAAATAATAAAGGCATTGATTTCAAAACGTTGTGTTTCAACTGCACCCTTGTTGTTCTTGGCAAATTGCATTATGGGTGGGATATTACCCAAGAATCCATCGATAGGGGGTTATCTCTGATGAAATCATGCAGATGAGGCAAGATCGATTTGTCCTCAATGATATCGTATCAGTTCTGCGTAGGCCTTATCCTCGGACATTATCGCAGAGATCAGCAAAACAAAGAAACTCTACTTTGAGACTAATGCTCACTTGGAAAGTATTCATTATACCTTTAAATTTAAATAAATTCTGTACCGCCAAGAGTTATTAAGACTCCAATTTACGAAATATTTCTGTTAATATTTAAACTCTTTTTAACAAGAAAGATAGGTATATCCCTCAAATTCCGGTAGGCTTTCTGCAATTACCTTTACAAATTGTCAGTAAATATTATCTAAGATAGAGGGTTTTTAAAGTAAGTTGGAACATAATGAATTAAAAAATATATAAGCCTAAATAAATGTTTTTACAGCTTAAAACCCCTCTAAAACTTTATTAATAATTTCCGCTTGCAAAATTAAACACATAATAAATACTAACTAAATAACCTCAGCTAAGTGAAAGTCCGGCAAACACCCAAAGTACCTAAGATAAAGATAAGGGCACCTCTATATCTATCTATCTTGACACTTTTTCTCGCCCAACAGAGCGGATTCGTGGGCGTATTTATCTGTTCGCCGCCAACAACGACCACGCGCAACGCTAAAAAAAGAGTTTGTTGTATTTATATTTTGGCAAACGACTGATAAGACGGCCAAAAGCCGCGAACACGCGTAAACAAAACAAATACGAGTAGCAGCGGGCCACAATTCACAACTCCCAGACCGACCAAAAACTCGAGTGCCGCCGCCGCGTTCGTTGCACTCCGCCAAGAGATGTCTGACACATGCAAAAAACACACAAAAATCAGAGCGAAATGCTGCTTATAAACATGGCCATAATTGAAAGTTTTTGGCCAATGATTTTCCGTCTTCAGTCTTCAATTTTCGCTTTTTGTTTTGCTATTCACCTTTTTGTTATTAGTCACCTTATCTGCCGAAAGAGTGACGCGTTATCGAACGCTTTGTACTTCCTTAAATTTGAACCCGATCGCAATGAACTCGAAGCGAGAGTTGGATGACTCGGGAGTATTATTCTCACGGCCCTGTTAGGTTCCCCCCCTCGGGAAGAAGACAGTTCTGGTTCTGGGCACCAGCGAAAACTTTTCGCCGAAGAGCGAAGCGAACTTTCATTGGCGCGAATTTAGGCAAATTACGCCAGATCAGCACTAAATTATTATTAATTTCTGTTGTCATCAGCACACAAGGTGAACAGGGAACGGACGGCTCGCTTTCAGTGGAAGTAGAATCAGAAGCGGAGTCAGAAGCACAAGAAGCCAACGAAGAACCCAAGAGAATCCCAATCCCCTTTTGGGAAAAGAGTTTGAGGTCGTTGAACTGGCTGCATTTCGAATTGGTGCTAAAGGTACACTGCAATTAGGTGGAAATGGCCAGAGTTTTCCCTAAACGGGGTTTGTGGTAAATGGGCTGGCGACCTGGTGTTGAGTTTGATTAAGTTGAAGGCTGAAATGAGTCAATGAATGCGTAATTACCTTAGAGCAAGGGGGGAAAATATAATTTCATATGTTTTTAAAAATGTACTGGATATTTCTAAATTTTGTTAACATTTTGAAAGAGATTTTAGTCAAAAACAAATGTTTATCATTGTTGTTCTTTATTTTAATGTGAGCTTTGTGCTTTTGGTAATTTTAATTTTGGTATCAAACTTATAGAGCCAATTTTATAGATTTGATGCTTATATAATCAATTAGGGTATTATTTTAAATTTTAAATTTAAATCTTTCGTACTTTTTATTTATTTAATTATTATTTTAACTTTTACATATATATTTGTAGGTAAGCTACCTATCTTTTGTTGGTCTAGTAAAAATTAAGAATATAAAAAATACAGGTTTATCGTTTTGTTTTTTTATTACTTAAACATTTGATTAATTTACAAATAAGTATCATATTTATAATATTGATTTATTTTTAATTCGCATAACCGCACCATTTTTAAATAAACTGCTTTACAAGCAGTGTACAAAAGGTTTACTATCGTACTGCTTGTTCCGCTTTCAAGTGGTTCGATAACTTTTCTGGCGCCATCTAGCCAAGCAGTTTTGCGAACTTCCTGAAATCAAGCAGCTCCCCTAAGCAGTTAACTGCTTTTGACAGTTGGCGCCTATTATTCACATTTAAAAAATATTGAAAATGCAAAATGTTATTACAAATCATATATTTTACAACTAAATTAATAAATACTTGATATATTAATAGCCGTATTACCCTGTTTTAACATACAAGCATGTCAAAGTAATTAAATTTAATAGAATATTATACATTTCATAAGAAAAAACGTATTTATTGTAATGTACAAATCCAAAATTTTTTGAAAAAACAGCTTGCAGCCTCTCACCTTCAATGCCATTTCCATCTCCACCTCCATCTGCCGTGCCACCGAAAATACCTTGAAGAAAACCAAGTCGAGGAGCCCACAACTCATCGTACCTAAACTGCCTTTGGCATGCGATCGATCGAGCGATGGCCCGACGACAAACGCATTGATTGAAATAGTTTATTTGCAGGCCAGTCCTGCTCCTGGATCCCTGCTCCCTGCTCCCTCCTCCCTGCTTCCCTGCTCCTTCCCTCGATTGTCTTACCCTTTTTGCGCTTTCCTCATATTATTTGTGATGTTGGCAGAGCGCAGAGATAATGATGACGAGCTGCCAGCTAGGCATCAGAAGGAGCAGAGGCTGGAGCTGGAGCTGCTCCTGCTCCACCCTCTCTCCGGATCGCCGGCCGCTGGTCGCAGTGGCCTGGCCACGACTGATTGGGATGCCTGGTGAAGCGACGTGCGCAGAATTGACATTTTGTGTGTGCATTTGTGCACAGTGGGCGCGATAAGGTCGCCGCAGAGTCCAGCGTCCACTCTTCACTCCTCACTGTCGACTCTGCTGCTGCTGCTGCTGCTGCTCTGATTTCCAGGCAAAAGTGCACAAATTAAAAATGCTCCACAATTGCCCCGGGCGAGCGAGATCGATCGATCGACAGCTTCTCGCCAATGGAATTTTCATATGAGCGCTTGATTTCAGTAAAATTACATACTTGTAATTTTAAAATGCTGCCGAGTGCCGAGAGAGTTGAAAGCAACAGCAGTTGCAGCAGCAGCAGCAAAAAAAAACGTTAAGAATCGCCACAAGTCGAGGAATTTTAACCCCAACGCAACGGCTCGCAGTAGTCGCTGTGGCAGTGTCTGAATCTCAGTCTGAGTCCCAGTCCGAGTCCGGAGTCTTCGTTGTCTTCCAACTGATCACTTACGCACATTTTATCACAGCCAGGCTGGAGACTCTGCTCTGCGAGCCTCCACCTCCAACTCCTGGAGGAGGCTGGATTCCCCTGCCTCTTGCTGCTGCTCAGCTCTTGACAATAAGTGGACTTAACTCTAGAGGTTCCAGGGGAAATCGAATGGGGTATACCCTGGTAGAGAGCTGTAGAGTAAAAAAAAGTTCAAGGCACACAAGGGAATCCCTTTTGAATAGGTGTATTTACAGCTTGCATTGCTCTACAATTCCCAAAGGAATCTAGCTCCAAATGAAGACCCTGTCAAGGTGGAAACAGCTGTATATTTAAGCCAGCTTCTTGTTTTTTGTTTAAAAATTTTTTTATAATATTTTATCTTTGAAATCGTATGTCCTTTCGATTATATTAAATGGGAAAATATTACAAAAATATACTTTCAAATGACTTAAATAATATTATTTATATATTATCGCTATTAAAATATAGGTCATTTTTCATATTAGACTATTACTTAATCTTTCAAGATTATTAAGCACACTTTTTTAATACTTTTCCAGCCCAAACTACCCCCCAAAAATACCCCTTAGTTAGCGGGTAGGAAAAAAAATAAGTTACCGTTCTACGCGCTGAAATTTGTTGTGCCATCGACGATCTGACGATCCCAAGCTGCTGTTTTCTGTCTCTGCTGGCTGTTCCTCATGCCGAGGCTGAAGCTGGAGCTGAAGCTGATGGCTCCTCGACTGTCTGGGACGACGACGACGACGACGACGGTCCTCCTCGTCTCGTTGAGCAAGAACAAGCCAGCCAACTATCGATCGCTGGCAATCGATCAAGTATTTCGCGTACATTATCCGAGATGCGTGGGATAATTCTGTTCTAATTTGTGGAGGCCTCGAGTTAGTCTTATGTTTGCCTCGCCACTAGCCACCAGCCCAACCTGACGTCAGTCAGCACCGTCTCAAATGCAAAGCACGCACCAATATACCAATCTCCGACTGTCTTCTTTTTGTCCGTTTTCATAATTAAATATTGAGTGAATTAAAATGCTGCCGAGGAAGTTAGAACCAAGTGGGGGAGGCGGAAGGCGGAAGGCGGAGGTAGAGGCTTCCGAACTTCCGCCAAGGTGCCTGCACTTGTCACAGTGCCAAAGACGGGCTGGCGGTGAATGCAAATGAGATTGGGATCCGGTAATCAGGTGAAACGGTCACGACCTGTTAATCGTTTTATGATTGTAGCGGTGCTTTTGTTTCCTGTAGACGGCAACGGAACGGTACTTGAAGCCATTGATAAACCGAAAAACCGCTGAATACCCAAAACCCAAAACCCTAAAGTCCGATGTCTGCTTTTCCTTTTGTTCCATTTCACCCAGAGAGGGAGAGAGAGACGAGTCTCAATTTTATTTAAATTGTAACACAAAAGGCCCCAGGCCATGGCCAAGTCAATTGCCCCGAGGCAGCCGAAGCTCCGCGCCCAAACCCTATCCCTATCCCGATCCCGAATCCCCGATTTCGATTCCGATTCCGAGCCCCAAACGCAATCCTTATGCGTTATTCATGAGGCAAGAAACATTGCGATCGCCTGTACCAATTGCCAATTGGTTCGACTTTGAGTTGGCTCTCGGCTCTTGGCTCTTCTCGGCGTTGGCGTTGGCGGTTTTCTCTGCCGGCTTTTGTCAATCTGCGGCTTAGTCCCCTCCGAGTTGGCATGCTTAAGTGGTTCATTGTCACCCCAGCGCCCAATTAGACACCTGAGTTTATTCGTTCTTCCTTTTTTTCGTATATTTTTTTGGTGATGCATCATGCCACATGTGCCACGTTGTTTTTATTCAATCAGATATATTCATTGCGCGGTGCCTGATCTTGAATCTCGCCTTTAAAAGGAGTGTGTGTATTCTGGCTGGCTCTCGAGTTGGTGTAACAACCTAGTTTCTGAACTAATCGAATTTCTAATTTAAATAAGTCTTTGGGGTCTTGTTTCGTTTGTTTTTGGGAATTTTGCATTTTAAAATATTTGTTGACATGTTTCTGAGTTTATAATAAATTTCTTGGCTTGAATTGTAAATTATTTCTTGGTTTACAACTTTGTTAATATTTTTTTAACACTATGCCTTTTGGCATAAATTATTTAAGTTATTGTAAAAAGTTTAAAGGAAGTTTAACGATCGTTACCTTTATTCGCATCCTGTCTTGGCACTTATAAGCATAAATTAATAATATTGTTGATTGTCTTCCTTCGCCAATTATTTATAAGCATCTTCCTTTACTCTTAATTTATGTATTACTTGTATTTCTCTTTTTCATTTACCCTAAAATACAAGTAGTTGAAATATTCAAAGATTTATTTCAATTATATTATTTTCTAAACACTTTTCTTTTACACTTTAATCTAGGATAAATCTATAAATCTCTTTCTAGAATCTACAATCAACATGCAGCACATACTTTCTCGCCTTTCTCGTCATGAATATACTAAATAAGACAAAATACAAAAAATTTACATATTTAGACTATTTAAAACACTTTGGCTTTGGCTTATGGCAAATGCCCAAGTAGCTCTATAAATAGTAAAAAAGTCTATATATATATATCGAAATACATATCTAGCTGGCCGGCTGCATGGGCCGCCAAACAACCAAAACGGCAAATCACAAAAAATTGTACGACATCGAAAATGGAACAAACTTTGGTTCCCCCCGGGCTATAAATATTTTCGGGAATATACCGAGTACCCCCAGATGATCCGCCTTTGCCCCGTTTTGAAGGTGAACTCTGCAGGATTACATAATGCGGAATGCAGGAACAGGAGCGGTAGCAGCCTCCATAGCTGCACGTAGATCGCCAGGCCAAGGCTCGCAAATAATTAAGTATTAGAAATGTTCAGCGGCAGAGAATTCCGTGGAAAATTCAATGGCAAAAAAGCAGCAGCAGCAGCAGCAACAGAGGCAGCAGCAACAGCATGTTGCAGTTGTTCCCAGCTGAGCCAGGAGCTGCTCCGGCCCAGACAGGCTGACGTTCGGCTAGAAAGACAGCCGCACTGGAGCCAGCCCGCGAGGCGTCTAGAGAAAGGGGCAAAGAAAGGAGGAGCGTCCAGAGATCTCTTGGATCGGATCCAGAGGCTGAGGCCAACTAACCAATTAGTAAGCGCTGCACAGAACGCGTCTACAATTGTGAGAACCTTAGACCAGGCCAAGCCGGGCCGTGTGAGTATGATGAAATGTCAGCAGGAGCAGGAGCAGGAGCAGGCGATGCAGCAAAGAGCACTTGGAAAAATTGTGCCATAGAGTGAATATAAAATATATTAATATTTGAAGAACACAACGACGAGGATCACTTAATTGTCCAAGCATTGCCTACTTTTTGGTAAAAGCTTAGAGGGTTTAGTCTGCAGAGAAACTAAAATCTTTACCTTTTTTTTCTAGTTGAACAGAACGCGTCTACAATTGTGAGAACCTTAGACCAGGCCAAGCCGGGCCGTGTGAGTATGATGAAATGTCAGCAGGAGCAGGAGCAGGAGCAGGCGATGCAGCAAAGAGCACTTGGAAAAATTGTGCCATAGAGTGAATATAAAATATATTAATATTTGAAGAACACAACGACGAGGATCACTTAATTGTCCAAGCATTGCCTACTTTTTGGTAAAAGCTTAGAGGGTTTAGTCTGCAGAGAAACTAAAATCTTTACCTTTTTTTTCTAGTTGAACAGAACGCGTCTACAATTGTGAGAACCTTAGACCAGGCCAAGCCGGGCCGTGTGAGTATGATGAAATGTCAGCAGGAGCAGGAGCAGGAGCAGGCGATGCAGCAAAGAGCACTTGGAAAAATTGTGCCATAGAGTGAATATAAAATATATTAATATTTGAAGAACACAACGACGAGGATCACTTAATTGTCCAAGCATTGCCTACTTTTTGGTAAAAGCTTAGAGGGTTTAGTCTGCAGAGAAACTAAAATCTTTACCTTTTTTTTCTAGTTGAGAGAAAAAATTAAAAATAATAACATATTTCCCTTTCAAGGATAAGTCTTTCTTACTCCGTTTAATTAATTCCACCTTAGCCTTATTCTTCGGCTGCATAAATTTTAATGATTGATGATTCTCTTTAATATTTCTCTTGGTTATATACTTACCAGTGTGTCACTGAATTCGGACTTGGGAATTATAGGTGCATTTATGAAGCTCCTTGGCTTAAAACTGAAGCAATTGTCTAAATATATTTCTATCTTTTGGCAAAAAAGTCAGCCTAAAGCTTTAATAATAAATATAGATCGGAAGATCAAGCAAAAATAGCTTTATATTTTTATTTAAACTAAAATGTGATCCATATTATTGCTTTATATCTGTTTAGACACTTGATTTTATCATCCTAGATCTTAAATAACTCTGAACCCATATCAGATATCCCTTATCAAGGAAAGGTTACCCTTTTCTCCCAGTGCCCTTGGGGGAGCAGATGAACCCCAAGACCGGGTGCCCGCTGCGCTGATCGATCCTTATATGAGCCTGAGGCCAGCGGCAAACGTTCTATTTTGACAGTCATTATGATTAATTTAAATCATTAGGCAGCCCGGGCAGGTAGACAAACCATCGCGGAGATGGACGAGCCTCGAGTTCCTATATTTCATTCTAATTAAATGCACGAGGCGGCGGCGGCGGCGGGGCCACATTGGACATCATCTCGTGGCTGGAGTTGGATGCGGTCCTGGTCCTGGCATCGGGCTCTAAGCTCCAGCTCCAGCTCGGGCCCAGACCTGGCTTATTCGCGGAAGAGACAAGCTGGCGACAACGACACCGATGGCTGGAAAAGGCAACGATGACCATTTGCAGCTGGGGGAAAAGTCGCAGTCGCAGTTGCAGTCGCAGTCGCTGTTGCAGCGAGGAATGCATCATCGAGGAGATGGAGCTGGAGCTGGAGCTGGAGATGGAGCCCCCGGGTGAGTGTATCGATGTATCGAAATGTACTCATCCAGCGGCTATATCTCCTCTGCTATCTGTTAGTCACTGCACGTGGTCACCTCTCGCTCTCTACGCTTCTACGCCCCGCTACCTACCCCTCTGCCGGGGGCAGAATTTTCTTGCGAACCTCTATTTAAGGACATGGCGAAATACTCGTGCTCCTGTGTACAAGTGGGGCCCACCACGCAAATCCTCTAGAGCATTCTGACCATATTGGCCGAGCTCGAAAAAATTCCTGGCATAGTTTAAGTGTATCGCTTTTTGTTGTCGTCTCGTGGGGACCTCAAATGTTCGATCGATAAAGAGAGGAAGGCTTCGCAAAATGAATAAATAAAAACAATTACAAAATTACAAAAATCACAAATTAAGCTGCTGATAAGCCCCCGCTAAAAAATGGCGTGCATTGTAATTACAAAACTCAATCACGAACGCAGCAGGGGGAGGAGCTAACAGTTGTGGTGGCTTTTTTCATCATATTTCTTTCTGGAGGCCCCGCGATCGCCGTTCCCCGTTCCGATCTATGCGCCTGCGCGGCGAATAAGTATGCATATCAGGGGAGGGGCGTGGCGAGAGATACAGATACAGATACAGATGCAGATACAGCTACAGAGGCACACACGCTCGCCCGTATCCGCCAGATATATCTAATTAATTAAGCCATAAACATAGCCGCCTCTGCAAAATGAAAGACGGGGCACCACCAAGTACCCCTTCCCTCGCTTATGTACTCCCCCAAGCGGGCTCTCTTACGAATGGGATTGGGAGATGGGTCTCTTTGGAGAATTCTCTTTGGAGAAGAGAGAGAGAGCGAGAGAGCGAAACCGGTCCGGGCCAAGTTTGGAATATCGAACGAACGTCGTCGCTGTTTATACACCGACGTTTATTAGGTGATTGCACGCCATCTGAAGCACAACGCCAGCCATCGATCGCTAGCTCAGCCCTCTCAGCTCAGTATTTTTCGTCTCGAATCGTATTTGGAATGAACCACAATAAAATCGCCACAAATAAAGCAAACAACAGTCCAAACAAGTGCCAGCAAACAAATAAGCCGCCGAGCGACGACAAATAAGCTAAACTAAATGCAACACATTCGGAGTAGCGCCGACAAATATCCAAATATAATTTCTATAATAACCGCCACACACAAAAAAAATCAAAACAAGCCGAGTTCGCGATCGCAGCTGAAAAAAGGATTTTCGAGAGACACAAGCATAAACAATAGAAATTTAAACTGAATAACTTTTAATAAATCGATAAAGAGGAGACTTTGAACTAAATGCAAAAGCTACAAAAGTAATACAAAAAATTAAGCAATAATATCAAAAACTACACAAAATAAACAACAAGTAAAAGCCGCAAGGATTCAATGATAAACTTTAATAATCACAACAACCCCAGGAAGAAACTTAGAAACTACAAAAGAAACACAACAATACAAGGAAGAATCTAATATTAAAATTAAAAAATAACTACAAAATAAAAGCAACATTCTCTCAAGAATTAATAAAACTATTAGATAAACCAGCAAGAACGCTTCTTTAAACTTCAAACTTCAAACTTCAAGTTAGAGCACAAGGATAGTAAACCGCAGTAAAAACAAAACAAAAGAAACCACAAAACCCACCCGCCATAAATTACAAACTTAAACTTAAATGATAAGCCATACAACCGCCAAGAGCTACAACTAAAACATTAAATAAACACAAATTAAGAAACTGCAACTGCAAACCACTCGAAATTCAAATTCGAGCGCCAAAACGCCACTGCTTTGCAACACTCCAGCGCTACATCCCTGGTTTCCGCCGCATTCCAACACTGCAGGACTGTCAGCTGTCAGTTTGCCAAGCGAAGCGGTGTCGGTGTGCTAGCCGTTTGCGTGTGTGTGTGCGTGCGTGTTGCAAAACGTCGGCGTTGCACTTAAAATTCGCGTTAAATTCTGTTTAAAAAGCGGCCAATTAATTGGTTATCTGGGGGAATAAACCAGGCTGAGCAGTTAGCAGCCCCCCGGGCAGAGCCAGGCCAGCCCAGAGACGCGCAGCGCCAGCAGGCAACTCGCGCCAGCCCGCGACAGCAGGGAAAACGCCAGCAGCGGAATAATCGCGTTGTGTGCGCGGTGTGTGTTTTGTGTGTTATTTTTGGAATTAAAGAGCGATCCGATCCGAGGCAAACGCAGGAAGGTGGCGGCTGGGAAAGTGTGCCGCGGCCGGATCTCTCACAGCTACCGAAAAGGTAGCAATAATAGACGCGCGCGGTGCCTTGGATTTCTACGGCTCCACGGTGGAGAACTTTTACCTCAGAATGGATCCGACGCGGGGCGACTCGCGCTACAACCTGAACTACTCGATGAGTAGTATCGGGCTGAGCCTCTCCGATCCCTCGGACATGTACGGCAACCCGGCGGTGGCCGCCCTGGGCGCCCGCCCGCCCTCCGGCGGCCTCCTCCAGAGCATGGGCGGCGGTGCTGGCGGCGGCGGTGTTCCGTCCATGCAGCGACCCAATCCCGCCACCGGTGCCACAGCCGCCCAGTGCCAGAGCCTACACAGCCCCCAGCACGCCTCCCAACAGCAGCAGCAGCAGCAGCAACACCAGCAACAGCAGCAGCAGCAACAGCAACAGCAGCAGCAACAACAGCAGCAGCAGCAGCATCGCGGACTGAAGCGATCGGGAAGCGATTGCTACGAGGATCACCATCGATCCGCCGGCGGACTGACGCTCCAGGGACTGGACAGCGTGGCCAGCAGCGCCGGCGGCGTCGAGGACAACGTGGATGGCTACAACCCGCTGCCCAACAAGAAGTCACCGCCCGCCAACGGCAAGAAGACAAAGGGACGTGTCAAAATCAAAATGGAATACATCGACAACAAGCTGCGTCGCTACACGACCTTCTCCAAGCGCAAGACGGGCATCATGAAGAAGGTAAGCACTCCAGCTCCCTGTCCCGTCGATCCCCATTCCCATATTGGCCACGATTGCGGCTCCAATTGGGATGTTGACATTGGGCCACGTTTCCAGCGCATGTGCAATTAATAAATGCTTCGAGCTAGACTTCGTCGGAGTCCAAAGCTCCACCCGAGGGGAGCACTGGCATTGTTCTCTGACTCTCTCCTAGGCTCGGTAGAACTCAGCAGAGAGCGGTGCTTTATCGTCATGTGGCCATCGGCACAGTGGTTCGGATTCAAGGGGGATCTAATAGGAAATCAGGGGGATAAATAGCTGTATTCTTAGAAATTCCTATTGTTTTCAAGGGCTAGACTTCTAATTAGAAGATCCATGAATAGAATAGAGCTAAATATATCATATTTTGCAGGGTTTCTTCTTTTCCAATATCTGTAATGCTTTAACTTGAATTTCAGAGAGCATTTTTAGATTAAAAATACTACTACTTAGTAAAAACAAACCAATTTTAAATAAGATGTGTTCAAAACACTCTTTAAAAACCTTGGAATTCCTTTAAATGTTAGAAAGAAAATTACAGAAAAATATAAGTTCGTTTTTTACCTTTTAAAAGACCCTTCAGAATATTTTCTGCATGAAATTCTATCCTTAGAAAATCGTATAATAAAGTGTTCTACATATTTGAATTTAAAACCAGCAAATCGGACAATAAGAAACAGAGTAAATGAGGTTTATGGCATATAACAAATAAAACAATTATTATATCCCGAACCACTGTTCCCTTGTGAACTTCCCTCGCTCAGCTCTAGAACAGTAGCCACAGATCCTCCGCTTTTCGCCCGAATCGCGTCTGTTAAGCCAACTGCTCTGCTGGCTGGCTTTGGCTTTGACTTTGGCGGCGTTGTGTAAGCGCGGTAGCCCACGATTCCGCATTTCCCTTTGTTTTCGGCTTCATAAAATGTTAATTTGCCGCCGCAATTGCATTCAAAGGAGGCCTGTGCCTGCCCACCAGTTAGTTGCTAACCCCGATCCGCCCATTCCCATTCCCAATTCCCCAGCAATTGATGCGTGCTGCTCCTGCTCCTGGCTCTCGCCTGCAATGCGGCCAATGCCTTGGTATTTTCAAATGACCAATTTTCACACGCAAACTTACATAATGCCAATGCTGCTGCAGTTGCTCCTGCTGCTTTCCATCGATCGGCGGCGGCTGCATATGAAATTTTTCACATTTTTTAAATAGACCTTTTCTGGTCGCAAAAAAAAGAAAAACCAAGCCCGCGATCAAAATCAGACAAAAAGCATCAACATCGCGGCGCTAAATCACGATCTCAGCACGATCTTTGGCCAAGACACAAAATCTTATGAAATATTTGACCCAAGCAAGCCAAAAAAAAACCCAAAACGTAGTATGAGCTAAAAAATTTAAAGGGGGGAAATACTTTAGAAATCGAATTTAGTAAATACTCTTAATGGGAAATTATATATTTTTTAGAATAACGAGGTACAGGCTTTAATATATTTTTCTTAGTAATAATAAGGTCTTATTGGGCATGTTATGAGCTCTATTTTAATACCAGAGATGTAGGATTTTCTAAGGTACTAGGAAGTATGTGAGGTACCCTTGATTTCCTTTTATATTTTGTAAAGGCTTTGAAAATATTGATAATAATTAAAAACTTAAAGCTAGCAGGTCTTTTAATGTTCTCTGCACTTTTTACAAAGAAGACTGGCTCCCTTTCTGAAAGGGTATCCCAAATATTTGACCCCTGGGACGACGAGGGCTCTCCTCTCGCTCGGTTGTTGTTCTCGGGGGCCAAACTTATGACAGGCGCACGCTTCGAGACAAAATCCCGCTTCTCTATATGCGTCTCTCAAATAAAAAAAATATATATCGTTTTGGTGACTTTGATGCGGTCCCTCATCGATGTCCAGCCGGCGGACAGTTGACAGGCAGACAATGGGATCGCGACTTGGCGCTACCAGCGGCTGGAGCAAAAAAGCGAAAAGCCAATCTGCAATCCGCCATGCGCAATCCGCGCAATCCCTAGCAGTGGCAGCGGCAGCAGTCGCCGCCAACAAATTGCGGCCAATGAACTTGGCCCAGAGAGTGGTCGCGACAACCTGTTGGCATGCTTTCCACTGGCCAATTTTGGTCATTTCGATCCGATGCGAGCACACACAGATCTTAAGGCGTGGGCGGGCGGTAGTGTGGCTCAGTAGGGAGGCCCAAAAAAGGCCACAAAAGTGAAAAGTGAGCTAATGTCCAGAAGTGATCTCATTTGTTGGCCAAAGCCTAATTGCGTGGGCCCCGCGGATCGATACGCGATTCCGTTTGAACGGCAGCGAAAGCGCTCCTGCATAATGCACACAGCAACAAGCCCATCGACAAGTTCCCAACCAACAATTGGCCATGGCCAAAAGGGCACACAGGCGCAAAATGCCGCCAAAAGGTGTTAAATTGAAATCACGAGGCAGCGAGCTTGGCTTTGGCTTGGCCTGGCTCTGGGAATTGTTTTCGGGGGCCCCGCAGCACGGAAGCTTCAGCTTCGGCTTCACCATCGGCGGCAGATTGTGCCCAGATAAGCCCCGAAAGCCGGGCCAAGAGGCTCCTGCTCCGGCTCCTCCATGGCTGGGCCCGTGTCGGCTCGCCTTTTGGCCACATGCAACACATGCAGCAGCAGCAGCAGCAGCAACAAAACAGGCAACAATCGGCTTCTAACAAATGACTCTCCATCTGGTCTCTGGGGCTGCCTTCTTGTCCTGTCAACGCTTCGTACCCGCACCCTTCCTTGCCTTGCCCAATCCTCTCCCGAGTCGTGTCCTTTTGTCTTTGTTCGAAATTCAAATTGACATGAATTGTTGGCCTGTTCGGCAACCCGAGACCTGGACCCGGGACCTAGGCTCTCACATACAATCGACACCTACTCAGAATCGGGGGAATCGAAATCGAAATCCGATTCAGATTCAGATTCCGCTTTCGGACCGTGTCAATTGTTTGCATTTACACATGTTACACATAAAATTGGCAGCCAATCGATGTCTCTCGGGTGGGGGAAAAGTCCCAGCCTAAGCCATCTTCCCAACCCATTCCAACCAATCCAATCCAATCCAATCCGATCTGTAGCGATCCCAATCCGAATCCCAATCCAGAGGCTCGCCAACAATGTGTACAACAATTTCATTAATATTAATAAATGTTCCCGGAGCGTTCGCTTCTCCACTTATTTATGCGCTGTGTTCGCTCCACGGCGGAGTTGCTGAAAAAAACAAAAAACCAAATAAAAAAGTAGCAAAAACTGTTGTTGCCCGCCAGCCAGGGAGCCAGACAGCGACTTTATCGCTTTTATAGTAATTACGAGCTGTTGATAGGCAGCTTAGGCTACCGTCTAATGTGCAGCTCTGGCCCGGGAGGTGTTATCGAGCACAGAGCGCTCCATCGCGATGGTTGCGTGACTTCTGGCCCCTTTGCGTGGGCGTCCGAGTACTGAAGTGGCGAAGGGTTCGACTTACAGACTTTGCCTGGGCAGAAGCACACACAAAGACCTAGGGCCTGGCGTGATCTAGTTGGTTTTATGGCAGATTAAGCTTGTTTTACACAACAAATATATCAATTTGTGACGCGGATAGGCGGAAAAGTAGGGCAATAATATTTTGTTTGCAGAAATAGAATCGAGAAAGTCTCGAATTTAATGTAGATCACATACTTATTCAGGCTATTATGTCGCTGCCTAGGTCTTTTTGATTCAATTTCAGCTGAATCACCTGAATACTTAATTTTAGAACAGAAAACCTAGCCATAGGAACGCTCATATAAGAATACATTTTGCACAGGAATTTAATTATAGCCCCGATTTTAGTTATTTTAGGATATTTAGATGAAGAAACTAATCTAAAAATGGGTTAATTAATTACTAGAATATTTTTAATACAAAGTTTGTTTTATTGAAGGTTTCAGTGATATTTAGATGGGCTCCACTTTCTTTATTTAAACTCTCCAGATCCTCTTTTACCATATAAATATTTCATTTTACCCTCAATCTTAAGTCACGTTGCCATCTCTGGTAATTTTAAAATCCCCTGCATTGCAGCTACTCCTTATCGCCGCAACATAATCGCATAGTTTGGTGGGGAAATTTATGTGCCGCTTGGCCAACACACGCGTCGACAGTTTCCCGGCCAAGATACCCCATCCTGATACCGATACCGAACCGATACCATCGAGTACTTAACACGATCCTCTCTGCCTCTCGTTTTCTCTGCAGGCCTACGAGCTGTCCACGCTGACTGGGACGCAAGTGATGCTGCTGGTGGCCAGCGAGACGGGCCACGTGTACACATTTGCCACGCGCAAGCTGCAGCCGATGATCACCTCGGAGGCGGGCAAACAGCTCATCCAGACCTGCCTTAACTCACCGGATCCGCCCAGCGTCGGTGGCGGCGACCAACGGATGTCGGCCACCGGCTTCGAGGAGACGGAGCTTAGCTACAACATCGCCGACGAGGACTCCAAAGTAAGACAATTGATTTACGGCCACCACGGGCACGCTCATCTGGCGCACCCGCCGGCCCCGCCCTCGCACTACAGCCTCGAGCAGAGTCTGATGCAGTCCGGCTATAGTGGCGGCCAGGCGTCGCCCCTGTCCCATGCCCAGGCCTACGGCGGACATGCGCACCACGCGCATGTGCCGCACGTGCCGCCGCCGCATTCGACGCACTCGCACATGTCCCACACGCATGCGCAGCGCTAAATCCCGGGCGAGGTCCGAGATCCGCGATCCTCGTATTTCTCTAGGCAATATCTGGTACTTGGTTACGGCGGTCAGCGCTTGAGGTGGTTTACAAATATAGCTTTCAAGATCAGTTCCTTAATCCTTACACATTCCAGATAATTTTAAAGATTATTTTGCTGAAGTAAAAATAGTAAATTCATAATTCTAAGCTTAAAGTTCAGGAAAAAGACCTTTAAAAGCATTAAAACAAATCTATGAAAGTAAAAACCAGCTTTTATAATTACATATTTCTCTAAAAAATATTTATAAACATCGCCAAACCTCTTAATTGGTTTTTTATTTACAAAAATAATGTCAAAACTCCAACCACACCTCAGCGCTGTTCCGCAAAAGCCAAGCCAGTTTTTAGTTAGACAGCAGTTTATATGTTTAGCAGATCCAAAGTGCAGCACATGGCTCGATCGAATTTCGATACTCGTATTTCGGATCCATGGCCAATACGATCTCGCCGCTCGTTTTGTTCTTGTTTACCGCAGTGTTTTGTGTTTATTATTTTTTTTATTTTTTTTGTATACTAGTCAAGACTCTTACTTAAAGGCGACTGTGCCATATCAAAGCTACAGCTCCTCCATGTACATCCAATAGCAATAGATCAATTGTCGCATCAGCTGCAGCTCCTAACCCAGTGCCATTCTACCGAACCGAACTAGAGACAGACACATATCGAGACACTCAGCCGAGACTGCTTTAGTTAGTCCTTTTTTATTTACAAAGTAAGTTCAATAACATATGTAGCTAGAGGAGGAGGAGGAGATAGAGGAAAGTCAGAGGAACTAGGAACCACTAGAACTAGGGGAAACTTTCCTGAACGGAAAGTAAAGATTAAAGATTTGCTGGACAGAGTCTAAAGGGTAAACAGCTCGAGTGTGCGTTTACATTACTTATTTAACAAGTTGATGATAGCAAATAAATACAATAAATGTCGAATGCGCCGGCGGCCATTTCCATATTTTCCTGATACCGTGTCCCGTGTGTGTGTGTGTATGCGAGTGTGATGAGCGTGCTCAATAAAGTTTAAGCGTATTTTCCGGACTCTCGTTTAGCCTAATGTTAGTAGTTTATACTTAATGTTTATTCGATTGGCTTTTAGTATTTTCCATTGACCTCTACTAATGATGGAATGTTGCATGATGATTTCTTGCAACATAACCCTTATTTACTCAACTTTGAGCTGTTTGCTTTAGCAACTCTTTCTACTAATATTTATTGTACATTTAAATTTAAATACCAAATTAAAAGACAGCTCAAAGCCCGTGTTTTCTCTCTCTCAAAAAGTTAAATTTAATTTATTACCCTATGTTTACTCACTCTCACACATTATTTAATTATTAATTACCGATCGATCACATTTCTGTCAAACAGAGAGCAAAGCAACGTAATTCTTTTTTAATACTAGTTAAATTTATTATTTAATGGATCGTGCAATGCGCCGTTTAACCCTAAAGCAATTTACCCCATAAGCGATCAAGAATATGTTTAAAAAACAAAACCACAAAATAGTGTCTACACAAGAAGTATATAAATATATATAAATATATATTATTTAGCGCAATATTATAAAATAATAAACAGAAAACCACAAAAACCCGAATACACGGAATGTAACCTACAATGTAAAAGTGCCAACCCGCCAGCTGTTTCAAGAGCAAGGTTAAGAGCGTTAAGATAACCCAACTCCGAACCCAAATCCAACGTTTCTAGTTAGCCTACACACTCCGCCGCAGATATTAGTCGAAAATCTGCGAGTGGGCTGCACTCCTCAGCTCTCCATGAATGAATTTCAGTTTTGTGTTTTTTCGAGCATATTTTTTCTGTCGATTCTGCGTTTTCCTCTCGATGTTTGTAAAGAGCTTCCGCTTCCACAATAGAGCCAGAGCCCCAGCCCGTGCCCCGTCTTGTGTGGGGCCTGTGACGTCACGGCGACGAGTTCATAAATCGATCAGAGCCACCATGGACTCTCGTCATGCACCAACAGCCAGCCAGTCAGTCAGTCAGTCGGTTCCCTCCATCTCCTCCGCCGCCTGAGTTGGCTTGGCATGCAAATCGCGTTTTGTGGCTCGTACTTTTCAATGCCAAAAGCCTCTCGGCGTAGGCACACACACACGGCTTCCACTGCCCCGATGACGTGTGCCACCACGATCTCCACCGGTCTCCGATCCCTCTCTTTCGGTGGCTCAACTCAGCAGCAGCAGCAGCGGCGCAACTCGAGTCAGTTCAGCATTTTCCATTCAGCATGGGCCGATGAATGAACGCCAAAATGTTGTGGGTGTGACACCAACGCCGGCTCAGGTCATCAGTTGTTGCTGTCTACACACAAAGAAAATTATGGTAATTTCTAAGGCTCATTTAAAAGCAATATTTCACAGAGTGTTCGTCATATCTTTGTTGATCTTTTGGAGACTTAATTTTTGTGAAAGGAAATCATATTAAATTGGTTTTTGAAAGTTTATTATTATGAGAGCTTTAAAAGTGAAGAAAAAAATATTTTAACAGACAAAAACTTTATTATATTAATGAAATTATGATTTATGAACTAATTTATGAATTCAATATATAAACTTAAGCACTCAAAATACCTCAAAGAACTTTAATTAATTCAATATCATGTAATGAGAAATAATTTAAAATTCAATATAATATTTTTAAATTTTTCCATAAGTTCTTTTTTCAAACCTTTTTCCTTGTGTACCTATTGCCAGTGACTGACTGCCAGCTGACTGATAAAATTCATAACTTGTACCGCTGCTGCTGTAGGTCGTTCCGCCGCCGCCAACTCTTTGTCCAGCCAAGGTTAATTGCCGACTTGCAGTGGGCCGAGAGCTGCTGTTTCGCAGTTGGCTAACATTTGCTGGCTGGCTCACATTATGTACATTAAATATCAGCTCTAGCAGCTCTAGCAGCTCCCCCAGCATTCGAGAGTGCGATCCATCGGTCTGCGCGGGTGTCTTGGCTACATAGATTACCTTCTATGGTCGCTCACCTGCGCATCATCATCATCATCCAAAGCCGCCCACGAGGCCCAACCAATAATATAAAAAATAACACTGCAAGTTTGTTGGCTTTTATGAGTTCGTAATTTATTTATTTCAATATTTTATTTGTTTTGCGTGCTTAGGTTTCAAAGAGTTGAGGGTAAAGAGCGTTTAGGTTATTAATATATTTAATAGATGTATTAATTTCTGATCAGATGTACCTGAAAACTCTTGATCTTCATAGTCATCGTTGATAAGGCGTGTTCTTTGGGGTCTTTAACTGATTAAAAGTTTGCCTAATTATCAGAAAACGTTAAAGTCCAATCTTTTTCAGCTGAACTTGCTATCTTTTTGATTTCCTGTGGATTTCGACCTTAAAGTCAAAAGATCTTTCTTTTGATAATCAGATAAATGCTTCTGTAAGCCCTTTGAACAATTTAAAGATGAATTTGAGGCTTAATTCGCTTTAAAATATTTTTGTTCACAAGAAATTAATGAGTTTCAAATAGTTATATTTTTTCTAAATTTTTAAAAATTAATTCTCAATTAAAACCCCATTTAAATAGACCCTTCTTTAGGCTGTACTTTTCTAAACTTTAGCCCCTTGAATTCCCCCTTATTCCCAGCAAAAAATTAAAGAAAAATCCAACCTAGATCGAACCTCTGGCCCTGGCTTCTCCCTCCTGGGCCAGAGTGGGAGCACACGGGTGCATATCAGTTTGAGAAATTAAAAGCATTTTGCGGTTTCGTTGACTATCGAAGCTGCGTGCCGCTCGAGCCTCTAACGACATTTCAATGATTTGCTGCTTGGCTGCCGTTGCTCCTGGTCCTGGTCCTGTTCCCTCACCGCTCCTGTTCCTCCTACTGCTCCTGCTGGGATATGTGGCCACGTGCGCAGCACAAGACGCAGACGAGAACGCAGAGGAGGACAAAAGCATTTGCAATGCTCGTCGATTACGTACGAGGGCGACCTCTGTCAGCCAGCAGCGTCCAGATGTCCACATGTCCAGCTGTCCGAAAGCCACCAACAACGCAGCCACGCAAAGAATCTTTGGCCAGTTTGCGGATTTTGTGTTTAAGCCGCCGCTTCAAGTTCTAACCGCATGCCGCCACAATGTCCTCTTAATTTCCTAGCCGCTCGCGCTCTCCACGCGATGATATCGCCGCCGATCCTCCAGCAGAGTCCAGACTCGAGACCAGGCCCCCATCCCATCCCACCGGCCAGCCGTCGTCCTCTGTCTGTGCGCTCGTTTTTTAATTCAACTGATTGTACTGCAGCTTCTGGAATTCGGCATTTCTTAAAGCCCGCGCGCACACACATTGTGAGTCGGCAACTTCTGGCGACCGATCGGCCACTGGGCAACTTGCAACTTGCAACCTCCATCTCCTCCTGCTGCTCCTGCTGGTGCTCCTGCTCCTGCCGCTTCTGCGCCGCCTTCGCAATCTGAAAAGGTTAAGAAATGACAATTTGTGAGCGCTTTTTTCTTTGGTTCAGTTCGGTTTCAGTCCGTTTCGTTTCGTTTTGTTATTGTTTTTGTTTTTCCCTTTTATTTTATTCCCCGTGTATTGTGTGTTTTTTTTTTGTGGCCTGTCCTGCCTGCCTGCCTGGCTTCCCGCTTTCATTGTGATTATTTAAAAGCCAGACTGAGGGACCTTAACGAGGCGCTTTCGGCCTTTCAGGACTCACATTTAGTTAAGCAATTATTGGCCGCAATGCAAACAAATAATGCGTACATTGTGAGGCTCCCTCGTTCGCTCTTCTCCCCTGCCCCGGACTTACTCCAATGATTTTCCAAGTTAATCAAAATTCTTTGCTATCCAC
Source organism: Drosophila asahinai (assembly GCA_008042795.1). Taxonomy (NCBI): domain Eukaryota; kingdom Metazoa; phylum Arthropoda; class Insecta; order Diptera; family Drosophilidae; genus Drosophila; species Drosophila asahinai. The sequence continues at coordinate 188,243 of VNJZ01009569.1, read as the reverse complement.
GTTGAAATCTCTGCGACCTTCCCTACCCTTCCCTCTGTCTGGAGCTCTTCTAGCGCCGCTGAGCCACGCCCAATGCAACGCCCATTCAGTGGAGCGTGGCAGAGGAAACTTATAGTTTTTTTTTTAGCTTTTTTTTATTTGGATTTTCCTAAAGCCATACCGCTCCCCGCCTTAGCTACTTATATAGGCAAAGGCAGCTCCGCTTCACTGACCAATTTATGGCTGAGAATATTTCTTTTTTTTCCTCCGATGCCTCGGTTGCCTCACCGCGTGGATTTTTCAGTATGAAGATGTTTTGCCTAATTGTGTGGCAGGGTTAATGAAAAGTTGGTAGAAACTATATGAAGTGAGTGGGTTTTCTTGGGTTGAATATACAAACTCGATGGGAAAGTTTTGAAGATTTTACTAAAATTTTATTTGGTTAGAATTGTGGAAATTATTGAAGGTAAAGTCACATTTTTGCCAAACAAAAAAAAAAAAGATTTTTCTCACTTTTTACTGAGCTTGAGTTATTTTTCCAGATATTTCCAGATTTATTTTCACAATATTTTCAGCATGACAAGCTAAAATCTAATTTAATTTCTTTGCATTATTTATTTCGTAATTTAAATTGTTTTAAAACAAAACGGAAAATAAATCTTTATCGTATTAAAGCCTTCCAAGGTAGCTATAATTATTAGTTAAATTAATACTGCTCCTACGAGTCTTACTTTGCATTTCATTTAACATTTATGTGTTTATTTGAATTCTCCTTTCAAGGAAGACACATTTTCTTACAGTTCTGATTTTAATAGCTTTGAAGAATATACAATTTGCATGCAAATTAAACAGAAAAGTTGTAGGAATACCTGCCAGGAGTTTAATAATCCTTAGAAATTTAATGGCTTAAACTTGGATTTAAATTTCGAATAAACAAAAGCCGATCTGTATCTAAGTTGCTAAAGTTAAAGACTTTAAATCTCTAGAAAATATCCAATAGCCAATCTCTTTTTTATAATCTCCTTTCTATAATCTCCCTGCCCGGAAGGAGTTGCCTTCCCACTTATGGCTTCTCCCCTTAAATAATGTTTTTGCCATGCTTTTTCCAAATAACAAGCTTGGGCCAATAAACTGTTGACAAATATTGTGCAAACTTTATCTGCTAAAAATGATTATAAACTTTCAAGTTTCCCGCCAGCTTCTTGCCATCTAAAATCTGTGGCAAGTTCGAGGAGATGAAACTCCTGGCAAACTGTACTTTGGGGCAAGGAAGGAAAGGAAAAAAACATATCTGGTAATAAATTCTAGACCAAAAACTTTGGGCCGCCGGCTGGCGTCTGAGTTTATTTGTGATTGCGTTGTGATGGTGTGATGGTCCCATCTCCCATCTCCCGATTCATTATATAATGAAGCACACGCGGACCTCCCACACGGGCCAGTGGCAAGCCGACTTCTACCCACAGTCCGTCCGCGCGGTTAACAAAAGTTAACAACAATCGATGTTCGGTGCTCGGGCTCAGCTCATTTCCTGCCCACAATAAAGTCAAATGTTGAAATCAACACAACTTATGTGAGAGTTATTATATATATACATTCTCTGGTTCCTAAATCTAAAAGAGTTTGCTGTAATGGCACGTTTCCACTGGGGCGCTAATGAAAGTGCCATAAATTTTCAATTAAAGCCCAAGATGCAGTTTTATTTTTTGTATTTTTTGTGGGGAGACTCTCCTCCAGACAGTCGAACCTACGTCTGATTGGCGCCGATTAAGCAATTCAGGCAGACTTTTCTTGAAGCTGCTGCTGCGGCTGCTGCAATTATTTGCGAATTAACATTTATAACACTTGATCCTGTGCGTATCCGTTGAAAGCTGCGACTTGGAGTTGACTTGACTTGACTTGACGCTTCAGCGCATTTAAAAAGTATTTTCGTGCCACAACAACAGCGGCTGCGGCAGCCACTGGAGGCAACTAAAGAAATATTTGCCGCATTTTAAGAGTCTCGGTCCGTCCGTTTGTTGTATGTCTGTTATGCGGATTCATTGCAACCGCAGCCACTTGTTGCCGCTGCTGCTGCTGTTGCTGCTGTGTTGCTGCTGTGTTGCTGCTGTGTTTTGCCGCTGTGCTAAATTTCACACCAACAATGAGCGCGCGCCAACAATGAATGAAAATGACTGACGGAGATGACCAACTGGCAGGAGCTGCAGTGGCCACTTTGGACTTGGGCCTGGGCTAAATCGATACCTTAATTCAAAGGCACGCCAGACCGCATTTTTGGATAATATACTCCAGCTCTCCAGCTTCATCCGCTCCAGTGCGCCAATGTTGCAGTTGCCAATGTGTGGCACGCGTGAGATTTCCTGTCTCTCTGCACTTTCGGGACATTTCATATCGGATTTCAGCCAAATTTGGCAGCCTTTTGCGGTTCGGGAGGTTAAAGTCATATACGTACGACTATAAAACATCGATTCGGGGGCCTTATCGGCCTGGGAATTGTGGCATTGTTCTGCTTGCCACCGCCACCGCTGCCGTTGTGCAACGACTTTAAAAAGCTGTTAACATGCGTTGTCATCGCTGCCATATGTTGCACGACAGCAGCAACGGCAGCGGCAACCAGCAACAACCGGCGACAACCAAACAACCACCGACGACGACGCCGTCGACGACGACTCCTGGTCGCCATTGATCGGCAATCGCTTTCTGGGGCTGGCGACTTGTCACCACCTGGCACAACTGAACCATTTTCAAGGCGGTTGCATCAACGCGCTGGACTCCCGCTTGGCGGCATGCGTTGGTTTACCCCGAAATCTATGCGAAAGTGGAAACGCCAGCGATTTGCGTGGCCCGCAGCGATAGTTATAGCTTCCTCAGCTCACATGTGCCGTCCCTTATTTGGAAGCTTGTGTGCGAAGCGCAACAATTATATATATGTGTGTAAATGTGTGTGTTGTTGTATTAAACGCACACAGCTCAACGCCAGAGAGAGAAAAAACCCGAACAACAACATCAATAAACTGAGAGAAAAATATTGTTCTTTTTTAATTGAGAGAAAATTACAGAAAGTGTTGAAATTCCCACTGAACCAAACCATTGACATATCAAAATTTTATTTGTGTGAATAAGAAAAAGAACAAAGTGGCTAGATATGGTTAAAAAAATTAACTAAAATTTGTTTAAACGTTGTATACCAAGAAGTTGTAAATCAAAATAGTGTCGATCCGGCTCGAAGGACCACAAAAGCATAAAGTGAAATATTACTTTAAAAAATCTAAATTGAGCCACAAAATTACAATTCACGTTGTTTACATTCTGCTTCGGCAGAGGCCGGTCAGGGAAATTTGCAAGTTAGGGCCTTGTGCAACACTGCTCTAAAATCCATCGATTTACAATATTGGAACCATCACAGTTTTTAACGAATTTAAGTATTTCCCAAATCTTTAAACTATTTTTGGGTATAATAAAAAACGTTTATAAAATAGGCCTTATAAAGGATCTGTTATAAATATAACTTTTCCTTTTTTATAATTTTTTTCCCCTCAATTTAAACCCCTCTTTTCTCCCCGTGCAGCGTCGGTGGCCAAAAGGCGAGCTTTAGTTGATTTCAAAGCCGCGCTGAGTGCAGCGGAGAAGTCGAGTCGTCGCAGCCGCCGCCGCATTGGCTGACTTATGATGAAAATAATTGCTGGCTATTGCTATCTCTAACTGGCGATCGCGTCATCGTCATCGTTATCGATTATTCGCAGAAAGCCCATCGCAGTTTTGCCCGTTTTCATTAGGCCCGTTACATGCGGCGTAATAATCAATAATAATTTTATCGCCAATTTTACGACTATTTCTCTTCTACGCTCGTCTACCTCCTAGTCTTCCTTTGCCTTCGTCTCCGCTTGGGAGTTTGTGTGTGGTCCAAAATCGATTGCCATAATAATTTGACGCAAATATAGCACAGACTGCGACAATCGTCGTACAAATATTGTAATTTACTTAATTTCGTATCGTTCAGAATACGCAAATTTTTGCGACAAAAGCGAGAAAATAAAAATTGTTGGGGGAAAAAACATTGTCCATGCATTAGCCACATTCGTTGTTCGTTCTCGTTGTTATTGTTGTTCTGTTTGTTTAGTTGTTTTTGCACTTGTAGTTGTTGTTGTTGTCATGAAAGGCGACTGCGCGGCGTCGTTAGTTTTTACTTGCTTTTTGGGCTGTTTGTTGTTTTTGCTCTTTTAGCTGCGTTTGATATGCAAATTTTGTGCTTTTAGAAAGAGACACAGAATTATCGTATCTCAGACTAGTTGTTGTTGTTTTTGTTGTTGGGGGAGCTATAGAGCAGGGACAACATATGGAAATTAGATGTACGAGTATATGCATTCGTGTACAAAAAAAGTCTAGGAAATTGTATATTTAGTGGTTAATAATTGCACGGGGCGGAATTATTTTCTTTTGGCGGCGATATTCAATCAAATATGTAATATTATTCAATTAAAAAATGAAATGGTGATCAATACATTTAATTTAATAAGTGTATGGCACATGACAGACTTGTAGATGACTTAACATATCAAATATTGTTCTTACCTTTTTTTTTTTTAATTTTTTAAAGGTACTACAGAAATATTTTTACATTTATATTTACTCAAACTTTAAATTAAGTTCTCCTTAGTAAAACGCTTCGATTTTGGAATGACCTCTTACCGGATATTACGGAAACATCTTAAGTTGTTCAGAGATCTTCTTAATATTACATTTTCCCAATTAAAAACCAGCTTTAACTTCCAAAGAAAAATAAAACTTCGGCTTAAATACAGTTCTTCAGTTCAAACCCCTAAAAAATATGAGTATTTTTGTATGTTTTCATAAACTAATTAATGCAGGATCTCCAGTGTCCAATCTTTCGGCAAAACGCTGTCTTTTTGGGCGACGCGCGCGAGACACCACACGGCGTATGCGCAATATTTGCGTAAGATCTGAGGGAAATCAGGCAGCGCTCGTTCGGCTGCCACTTACGCGACAACGCCTTGACATGCCCACACGTCCGGCGACAACAACACCCAACAACTTTGCAACATGCCACAAGACTTTTGGAATTTTTCGCTGCTGTTGCGGCGTGTGAGAATTCCACAGGTGAGTGTGGGTCCAAGTCCCAGCTCCAGGTCCACTATAGAGAAGCCTTTTTTTCTCTTTAATAAGGGAGCCGAAAATTTATAATGTGGCACGCAATTAATTCACTGCCAAGCAAAGGCGCAAAAATTATCACACCATTCAAATGACGCTCACGACGCTCTCTGGGGTTGGGGTTGGGGCTTTGGCGTTGGATTGAATGGCCACCGGCAACTTGCAACATGCAACTGGCAACAGTCGACACATTTTGTTTGTTCCGATCCGTTCCGTTCTCTTTGGCGGCAAACATTTAACAAGCATCGACTGTCCGGTTGGGCCAAGGATGCCACCTAGAAAGCTCACGCTAGGCGTCCAATTGGCTAGAGCCGCCGATCATGGTCATGCCCCATGGCCACATGGCCGCATTGGTACCACATGGTGCCACCAACTGGACAATGGCCACTGATCGCTGGCCGGTGGTCCTTTGTCTCGTCTCCTTCTCCTCCTCCTCCTCTGCCTCTACCTGTCAGTGCTAATTTGTTGCTGCTCGTGCAGCAGGCAGCAGCCGAAGGAGTACTAAAAATATAGCCATAAATGTTGATCGGCCAGGACAAGGTCCAAGGAAGGAGGGGGCAGAGAAATCTGCATGTCCTTAATGCCGGCAACGTGCGAGTTTTACAAATTACGAAACGAGCAAAACGCGCAGGGACCGGGCACCGGGCATTGGGATTCGTCTTGGTACATATATGTCGACTCTTTTTCCCACGTCTCATTAAAATTGCAGTTAAAATGCGCGATGCTGCCTCCGTTCTTTTACTTTCTATCATCGTCATCGAGTCAGCGAGGCAGACGCGAACGAAGACGACGTCCCATCGTCATTATTGTCAACTCCCAACGAGTTGCCAATCGTCGTCTGTCCCGGCTATCTTTCTGCCTGCCGTTTCTAGATTGATGTCTCTGCAGTCAGACAGTCAGTCAGTCGGTCCAGCAGTCTGTGAGTCCGTTGGTCCATCGACTCAGTCCGTCCCCGCAGCATCAGAGAATCATCAGGGAGGAGATCGGAGGAGGAGTGGGTAGCAGCCAGAAGCTTGGCACAGTTTGCGCACTTTGGCATTTCATTTTTCCCTGGAACTGCGGTTATTTTTTTTTTGGGGGGAGGGAGTTGGCTTGTATTCCCAAGAGCAATAAGGAACACAGATTTTAATTCCAGAGAGTACAAGGCTTAGGGAACTTAAGAAGCTTATTTAAAAAACTAAATGCTTTTTTTATTAATTAATTAAATTAATTAATTATTTATTATTATTATATATTTATTATTTATTATTATTATTATTAATTATTTTATTATTATTTATTTAAGACAAGCTTCCTCGTTTGGAAGATCTTTTAACCTATCTCAAAGCGAAGGTTTTTTTTTTTAATTCTGCGGAATTTACAAGGGATTTTATAAATATTTTTCAGTAAAATATTTTCAGAAATATGTCAATAAATGATTTAAAATGAAAATACATCACATAGCCTCAGTGTACAAACTTTATAATTTTAGAAAACGTTAATTTCTGCGCCTAACTTTGAACTGAATTCATAGAAATTAAACTCATTCAAATATAATTTAAAATTAATGCTTTGAAGTTAGTCTTGCTTAGTTAAATATTTTTACAATCATTAATGTCAAGGTTTAAGTCATAAAATATATAATAAAGTTTTCTACATTTCATTATTTATTTATAAATGTATGTTCATGATTTTAGATCATACTTGCGACATTCTTCGAGAACGTCAAGAGAGCTCTACAAATACTTTCCAAGTTACTTTCCTTTAAATACTTTTCCTATTTTAACAATCATTAATGCCAAGGTTTAAGTCGTAAATATATAAGTATTCTCCACTTCTATTATTTAGAAATGTATTGTCTATTATTAAAAAAACATATTTGTGACAATCTTTGAGAACATCATGAGAGCTCTTAAAATAATTTCCCAACAAATATTCTGGGAATAACCCTGCTCTCAAAGCCCGACATCTTTGAAAGTATCTGTCAAGTACTCCCTCGGATCTAAGGTTCGATGTAATTGTGCAATTCTTTTGTTTGATTTGGCCGCTTAGCAGCGACTCTAAGCTTTTAGCTTTTTGCTTTTAGCTGCCCACGATCAGCTTGATTGTTTAGCTGTTATTGTTGCTATTGGACTTTAATATACATTTGATTCTTGTTATATATATATATATATAGTAAATAATTCCGAGCGAGTGTGCGCCTTAATTAAAAGTTAAAAAAAAACAGTCCGTGGCCCGCTGCTCGTAGGAGTTAATTAGACTGCGGAGGTGTACGGACCCAGTTGCGAGCGATCCGTCGATCCGTCGCGTCGTTCGCTTTCAAGTCAAGCCCCGGCTATTAGTCGCTCAATATTACGCGTTTGCCCGACAACATTGTTTTTATTTTTTCCGTTTATTTTTTTCGTTTTTTCCGCCCAGCTCCCCGTGTTCTGTGATCTTGAGTTATCGAGGGATCGGGCATGAGGACCGGGGCTGCTGCGGCTGCTGCTGCTGCTGTTCACACGCTGCTCATCAACAATTGCTGTCACGAATTTTCCACTCGGCGCTTTTTGCGCGCGCTACTTGTTTGTATTTTAAAATTTATTTATTTGTGCAGCCTCCACACATACTCACACACACTCGAGATGGGTACTGGGGATGCTCCTGGAGTGGATCCACATGGAGTGGAGTGTGTGTGTGTGCTCCTCCTGGAGCGCACTGAAGAATGCATTTGATCAGATAATGTAATTCGCATTTTAAATTGAGGCGCATTCCCAGTTATACTTCTTCTCACATGCATTTACCTCGGCATCCTTCGCTCCACGTAGCGGAGGAGTACGACTTCGAATGCGACTCCGACTGGAGCTGGATCTCCTCCTCGGATGGTAGGAGACCCACTGTCCACCGGCATTGCGGGCGTTGCATTATTACGCACAAGTAAATCATCGACGACGTCGTCGTCGCTGCTGTCCCAACGTCGAGCCCAACGGCTTGTTAAGTAATTTAGTTGGCCCTTTTTTTCAGCCAAGATTTACTCTGCGGTGCATTTGGCTTTTTCCTTCTCGATATTGCATTTGGCGTATTTGTTTAAAGAGCTTTTTGTGAGCTGAATTTGTTATTGTCTCTATAAATGCAATAAATTGGCATTCAATTAGGTTGAAAGGTGTTTTCAGGTTTGATGGGGAAGAGGGAGTTTAAGGAAGATACAGAAACTTATGATGAAAGGAAAGGATTTCAATCAAAAATAATTCCTTGTTTATTCTTTGTTAAACTTAAAATTTTCTGGAGCTATTTATCCATGCTTCCTGAATAATTCAAACAATTTTATTGACCCAGAAAACTTGTAAAGAAATCAATGCTATTTCTAAACCCGATAATTGTTGCCTTAATGTTTGGTTAAGTATGAATTTCAGTTAAATTTCGGTACATTTAATAAATAATAAAATTAGTACAACCTTTAATAATTAATTTAAAATGTATCTAAGTACGCCACCTCCAACTTCTGGCTTCCAAATGCATTTAATTCATTTTATTTTAAAGACATCCTTAAAGTTTAACTTTATTTCTTACGCAATCACCCCAAAAGTTACCTTTTTGGCTACTTGGCAATGCATTTCCATCCAATCAGGCATTAGCATATCGGTCAAAAGATCTATAACTAAACTCGTCGAGCGGCTGACAGCTAGCCTCCGCCCCGCACAAGGATAGGATCGGATTGCATCAATGGAATGGTCTGTCTGGGCTGGGATGGATCATATGGGGATCCATCATATGGGAAGGAGGCTCGTCCTGCTTTCTAACGATTGCATTTTTGATATTTGTGACACGCAGATTTTCCATCAGTGTCAACAAGGCATTGTTTGGCGAACGTCAACGTGGTTGGTCCTCCATCGGAGCTCCAAGCTCCTCTAGAGCTCAAAAACTGACTCAACTGACAGGCTCGATCGGCCGTCCGATCGTCGTCGATTTTCGATTTTTCAACATCTCAGACCAAAGTCAGACCAGAGTCGGGCCAAAGCCAATGCAAAACCGAATCAAGCGAACCAAGCGCGTACATTTGCATAGACACAAAATTATATGAGACCGCGAGAGACCCCGGGACCGGCCAAAACGCAGCTTCCTGGTCTTTTTGTGTGTGATTTTGTTTGTTTTTTGAGCTGAAAATTTATGTACCCACACAATGGGGTAACAAAACAGTGGAGACCGTCGTCGTCGTCCTCCTCGCTGGAGTCTCCGTCTCAGTTGGAGCCATAGTCAGAGTCAGAGTCAGAGTCGGTCGTCGCTGCTTGTGGTGTTGGCCTAAACACCATTCTAGCGGTTCGTTTAGCTTGTTTATTGGCATGAAAATCTATCAAAAATGCATCATGCATTTTATATTTATTATACGTAAATACAAAAATAATGTGCTTGACATTTGACCCGGCCCAAACGACAACGTTATGGCCATGCCACATGTTGCCTGTTGCCTGTTGCCTGTTGCCTTTTAGCCAGTTAGTCTGTTAGCCAGGCTTTGGGCCGCCTGCTAGTCTCGACTCGACTGATTATGAAACGGCTTTGTCGGTATCAGACGGATATTTGGTTATTGTCTTCGACTTTGCATTCTAACACAAATCATGGCCGGCCAGCAGCAATCCCAACACTCGCCACTTAAATGCTCGTTTATAATGTTGTTAAAATACAATAAATAGCCAGGACTCGCAGCAGGCGGTTTTCACCAGCTCTAGCTCGCTCTCTCCCTCCCATGCTGATTTATGAAATGTGGCCGCCGATGTGGCCCAACCACAAACAGCCACAGATCCGAGAGGAGAGACCGAAGCCCCAACCCCAGGCCAACAAACGCAATAGTCCAGGTTCCTGGGGCCCAGTCGGCAGGGGTGATTGTGATTGTGATTGTGTGATTGCAGGCCGGTGATTGAGTTGTCGGCATGCTGGGCTACTGTTTGCAGTTCGGCGAGCTGAGAATGGATTATCTTTCGGCTCGGAATCGCAGCGTTTTGGGAAAGTCTGGCTTTAATTTACAGTTTCGGATTATCGGGAGTCTTAGAGGGTCAAGGATTAAGTTGGTTTTCGGCGGAAAGTTACGCATTAACTAGTTCTTTGGGTTAAGAACATTATTGCGGGAACTTCTTTTATGATTTAGATGAGTTTTGGAAGATCGATCCTAAGGCTATGACTTGTTACTTTTTCAGATTAAGAAATATGTGTCAGTTTCTTAACTTATTGGTTGATAAAATCGGTTAACAGATGATCTATTTATTTTATTTTGTGTGATCAGAATTAATTAAGTTCCCTGTAGCATTAAAATAATTTGTAAAAATATTTTACTGCTTACAGAAATGGGGTAACCCTAGTTGATTAATCTTTAAGTTGACTATGCACTAATTATAATTGGATTCTTGATAAATTTTGTAAATTGTTGTTTAAAAAATAGCTTAGAAATATTTTTCTATGTCTAAACCTTTCTACTTTGCTTGTTTTTATTATATAAAGACACAATCTAACTCTCTTTAATTCTTTCCTTAAGTTGAATTCATTAAGTCTCAGTATCAATCACTTTTTTCAGTCTTAAGTCAATAATATGTATATATTATTATAATTAAAGCTATGACCACCTAAGCTACATTTTCTTTTAATTAATATTTACTTTCTTATAGTTTATAATTTAGTCTATATTTAAGCTTGCACACTTACCCCTTTAAGAAGTCTTCATTAATTTAAAACGGATCTTCCATGTCTGTTTCCCAGCAATCGCTCTTGCAAGCAAGTCTTATGTATTCAAGTCACCATCTTTCCGAGTTCTCTGATTAATTTTCTTCACACACTTTCCCAGTTATCGGCGATTGATCACACTTTTCACGTCTTTCAATCACTGAAGCAAAAAGCAAAAGGCCAACAGATCGCTCCTCGATCGTCGTGCAGGTCACGCAGTTGCTCACAGACTGAAAGCGTGTCTCTGGCGCTCGCGGCTCTTGAGTGGCGCTGGAGAAACCCGAGGAGGAACCAGTTTTCGGAGGAGACTTAAGAGTAAGGCCCAGACTGGCAACGATGAGTGCGAGGGAGAAGCTCTGGAACAACCTATCCACTCGCACCTATCGATGACTGACTCTTTGGGGTTCTCTTAAGCCTGGCTCTCTCTCAACTCTCGGGGATTTTCATTAGGCACTTATATTTTATATAGTCGTTCATATATAGCTACGATCTGTGGGCGGGACTTGCTGTTAGCCGCTCACCGCTCGCCGCTCGTGTGCGTATTAGATTTTATAGACTCGCTCCGCTCGCTCGCTTGCGACTTGCTCACCAATTCCATTTTGGGCCGGGCCTTATATACATTGGCTGCGTGGGGACATTGGACAAATGGGCAAACAAATGAGTGGTTCCTCCGATCCCCTTTCCACTCATTCAATTTACACCAACCTGCTACAAAATGACGTATGTATCTCTCCCCGGCCTGTATTTATATTGAAATTTATTCAATCACAGAGTTCCACGTTATATGTGTGTTTCTTTCGCTGCGATTTGTTGGGTGTAACCAGTTTTTGCACACGCAAAAAAATATGAAATCAGCGATTGAATATTTCTTGGCTTCGAATGTGGGCGTGGGCACGCTCCGATCCGTGATCTGTGATCTCTGATTCCCGATGTTTGCTTTTTGCTCAGCTTTTCGTTCATTTTTGTCAGAAATGACACAATTTAATGAAATCCAAACAATTCTCTGGGACTTGGTGTTTGACTAATGACGAAAGGCGCTGATCAGAGTGCCGAAACTGATTTTTCAATTAGTTGGAGCTGAAGTCGAGCATTTCCAAGTTCGGTATCTTTTTTGAGGTCTTAACTTTTGGTTTTAATTAGCAGAGATGTATTAACTTTGGCAGCTTGGGGTGGTTATAAAAGATATCGATATAGGGTTGGTTTTACTTACCTATTTTAAGGCCATCTATCGACGAGTTAAAACAGTAGTTTCTTTCTGGATAAATATTATTTATGAACGGAAATCTTACAAGTTTTTAAGTAATTTAATTTATTTTAATAACTTTTAAGCTTCATTTAACTGCCAAGATTAAAAAAAGGGAAAGAAATCTACAAGATCATTTAAGTCCTTGACCTTTTTCTTTATAGCAAACCCATTTTCCAATTATAGTTCCTAATAAATATAGGTTATATTAAGAAACTTAATATATAAATAAAGGAGAAGCTTTCAAGTAAATATTTCTTAAAACTACATTAATGCCTCACTTATTTAGTAGCCTTATTTAATAAAATATTTAATTCGATTCCCTGCATCTAAGTATCCTTCAGTAAGCCACTTCATCTAAGTATCTATGATGAGAATTGAATTGGTTCTGCATTTTACAGTCTAATCGCTGTCCAGATTGCATAGTCAGTTCCTCTGCTGCTTAGCTAAATCCAGCTAAACATCGAACTCGACTGGGCACCCACATTGGGATTGGGTATCCGCAATCCGTAGAGTTCCCTCTCTCCCTTCGATCGGGGCTCGCTTAACATACGCCAGGCTGAGCTCTTGTATTCGTATAATTGCAATTTCCATTCAACTGTTTGGTTCGCCGCCGGTTTGTGTCCAACTCCGTTTCATTTGTTTGGCCAGTTTCTGCGGTTGTTAGTGCCCATCATAAATTGCAAAGAATTAGGTGGAGGTGGAGAGCTGGTGCTCCCCTCCATGGGGATCAGGATAAGGACGTTGCGGTGGCAGTGGGAGTGGGCAGGCTAATCGGTGGCGTTTCATCTGTGAACTGCTGTCCTGTTGCGGCTTGTTCGCCTGTCGGCACACGCATAATTAGGCTTGAGGACAATCGCTTTGGCAAAAAGCACTGAGGGAAATAAAGGGATATAATGGAAAGAGGATTTTTGTTATAAAATTCAGAGATTTTCCATTGATTTTGGGAGCTTAGCGTTATTTATATGGACTAGAAAAGTGATTTGAAGTTGAAGAAATATTATTCGATATTTCTTATGCAATATTTAAGTAATAGTAACATGTTTAACTTGCTAAATTACCTCCAAACTTTCTTTAATTCCCAAAATTATAAAGTTAAAGTTCCCATACATTAGGTTTAGTTATTAAACCAATTATTTATATAAAGAATATTACTTTACTTATATTCCACCTACCTGTTTTCGTCGCGTGCATGATGCAACAGCAGGTTTAGGCCAAATAATTGCCAACTGAAAACAATAAGCTCGTTTTTTTGTGGCTGTACTCCCGGGCCAATCGTGGCATCTTAATGCGGCCCTGACATTTAAATAGATGCTAATTCCCATCATAACTGAACCGAACTAATGAATTTGAACCCTACCGATGCGATGCGATGCGGATTGGGGCCAAGCTCACGACACTGCTGGCCCAACTTCCTGCTGGCCGCTTTCTTTGCGCGTGAATCCGTGTAACCGCAGCACAAAACTGTGATTTGCCCAAAAACAGAAAGCCGGCCAGAAAGCTTTGCGGATATAAACGCTTTAAAACTCCATATTGTGGCCTGGCCCGGATGCGACGACGACAATTGTGAAGACCAAATGGCCAAACTCGACTCCAGCCGGCAAATGTCTACGCAGCGTTGTCGCTTCTCCTTCTTTTGTTGCCGCTTGTGTTGCTGCTGTTGCTGCTGCTGATGATGTGGTTGTTGTTTCGGTTGTTGCCGCTTCGTGTCAACTGACTTGGGTCTTAGCCTCAGTTCCAGACTCTGTTCCAGCCCCGGCTACGGGACAGCTACGGCTACCGCTTTTCGGCTTTTGTTTTCACAAGCCGCCCCATTTTGCTTAGCCAGCCATCCCATAACATTCGCCCCAACGTTTCCTGTTCAGAATGTTGCCCGCTGTCCTGTCCTGTCCCCTGGTTGTGATTGTGACTCTGACTTGGTGATTCCTCCTACAAAGTTCAGGGGGACAGTGGTTCGAGAAGGGTTTCTTAAGTTACTTTATATTAAAATTCAATTTTTAGGGGTTTATCTATAGAAATTTGGATGATTTTATAATATTCTCGTAAAACTATAACCTTTTTTATTCGGATTTCATATTTATTCACATTAATTGGTATTTCTGATATTTGAAATAAATGCTTAAACATGTTTAGAACCGTATGGGGAAGAATTCTAGCTAATTTGAGGTCATAAAAGAATTAATTTCTTATAGGTAAATCAAAACTCGATTATACAACCTTTAGAAAACTGGTTCAACTTCTTGTAAAATCTTGAAAACTTTCCATTTTTATTTTAATGATGAATAAACATTTAATATTTAAAGAATTTTATATTATTTTATCAGTATGTTTCTAAATTATTATAAATAATATCAAATAAATTAATATTAATAGTATAAGGGGATGAGAAATTTGTAGCTACGTGGTTTCATTATTTTGGCATTACTTATAAATGTTTTCCTGATGTTGTGACACTTTTACCAATAATTTAATTGATGATTTGATGGTTTCTTAAAGCTGGATAATTTATTTAAAAGAGTAATGAAATAACATACTTACCAAAGCCTGAACAAATGTATAGTATAAGTATTAATATAACAATATACTCGTACATGGTTGTAAAATCTTCAAGCATCTTCAAGGGCATTTCCTCTTTTATCTACAACCTTTCCTTACTTCAAACTCCTCTCAATATTTTCCCAAAAGTATAAAAACCCACTCAAGCGAATCTCAGTTTCATGTTAAACTCTCACCCTTTTGCGCCACTGTTATCCTTTTTGGCCCGTTCCCTGGGCAATTGTGCGTTAGATTTAAGTGCTTTCGTTTGCCAGGCTTAATTTGCATTTTTATTTTTATGTTTTCATTGAAAGCGCCAGCATCAATGGAGCCCGCTGCTTGCTGCTCGTTGCTCGGTGGCTGCTCGCTGGAGCACATTTGGCTATTCCTTTGTTTTCGGCCTTAAAGTTATCAGTGTCGGTAGATGTACACGGCATCAACGGTAGCAGCAACAGCAACAGCAGCAGCAACAACAGAGAACAACATGCAAAATGCAAATGTTTATTGGCCAAATGCTGAACGATCTCAGCCGGCTAAACTGAGAAGGGGCTAACACTGTTTTGGGCCCATTCGATGTTGCTGCTGCCTGATGGCTGCTGCTCTTGCCCCTTTCGGGCGATCGGAGCGGGTGCTGACTGCCACAAAGTTGTCGCCTTTTGTTGTGGCAGCAACCATTTTGGTAAGAACAACTAATCAATTGGCAAATGTGCCATCCGTCAATCACTCTGGTTGGAGTCTGTCCAGTCGGCGCGGCGCGCTGCACTGCGGCGGTGGTGTAGGTCACACGACACCACACGATGCTGCTGCTGCTGCTGTTGGCAGTTGCTGCAGAATTGACTCGCATTCACTTTTGGGGCAAATAAAATGCCACCTTGGTTGTGAATGTCAGTTGGCCAATTTGAAAATTCATTCATTCAATGCTCTCTGTGACGACTGACTGGCTGCCCGGCTGACTGACTGACTATTGCCAACATTTATTATTAGCCTTTCCCAAACTGCCTATTTTTGGAGCTACCGATGGCCACACAGCAGTGGCAGTAGCAACAACAACATGCCGCACATATCACAGCAAGACAAATTTCTATATAATTGCATTTGTCGCAGGCTCTGGAAACCTCGGAGCTGCGAACCGAACCCCGATCGGCCATCGGACAATGCCAGGCATTATTTTTATATAAATTGCATGCCATTGGCCCGGCCAGTGGCATTCCATCCGGCCAATTGCAAAAACCCAAAGCCAAAGCCGGGGCAGGGGCTGGGCTCGCTCCTCGCTCCGATTGTTTTTTTCATTTTGCTTTTAGCCGGGCTCAAACTCTAATTGTCATTTAATGAGACACGCTCGGCATTTGCGCACGACACACGACTATCAATTTGGCAAACTTGTGTGCAGTGCCATCGGTTCGGAATTGGAATCGCAATCGGAATCGAAGTCACTGAGATGAATCTGTTCAACTTTCTGACAAACTGAAACTTTTCGTCCTACGTCCCGAGGAGTGTTTTTGCTGCTGATGGACGCTTAATTCGATGTTGATGAAGCGCAAATTGAATTTGGCATTGCTTTTTAGCTGGCCCGGCGTTGTCTTTTTAATTTAGAATCATATTGGTGACACTGCGGGGCTTATATTTGTTTCAATTTGTATTTTGATTCTTTATTTCTTGGCACACCGAACGTAAACAAAAAGATCTCGGCCTTATCCCATCAGTTTATTAGCGCCAAAAAATATAAATACTTGAGCTCATTAGCAAGAATGTATGTATGTATACTTACAACGGGTCTTAAAATAGTATGATTAAAATATGTTTTGCGGGCAAGGGATTAACTTTGGTCTTCTTAATGTCTATTTCTATAAAAATCGTAAATATTATGTTTATTATTTTATATTTAAATTCTTCAAATTCTTTAAATTCTACTTCAGAGTAAGCTATTTACTTTAATTTATTTATTTAACCCTTAAATAATATAACTAATTAGGTATTTTGAGCTTATTTAAATTATTATTATTCGTGGCACTGAAACAATCAAGTCTTTAATATTTCATTCTTGCTTTTGTATTATTTATGTGCATTTACTCACCAAGAAAAATTGTCATTCTCTGTAAAATTTATTTATGAGGCTTATTTCCATATAATTTATGAGGTCTGAACGTATACTAACCACTTGATTAAATAGAGCAGCCCCCAAAATATTCTTATTAATTAGGTGTTTATTAAGTACTATAATTTCGTGGTCTTAAAAATATATATTTATTTACACATTAAACCAAAGCAATAAGTATGGGCGCCTAATAAAATACCTTAAATAATTGAATCGACCTCTAAAAATAGTTCCTTACTATAATTTCTTGGCACAGAAAAGGTCATGTTATTATAATAAATTTCTTTGTTGAAGAAAACAACACAAAAACAACATTCTCATATAAAAAGAGAGAGAGAGAGCTCTTTATTAACTAAGACGTATATTATCCACTTAAATAATTGAATCAACCCCTAGAGATTGATGGCGTGGAAATATTCCGTCGGCGAGTAGAAGATGGGCTCGCTGCCAGCTGGATTCCAAGAGCCTCCGTGGCGCAATTGGTTAGCGCGTTCGGCTGTTAACCGAAAGGTTGGTGGTTCGAGTCCACCCGGGGGCGGTTCAATATTTTTTTCTTTTTTACTTTTTTATAATTACTATTTTCCTCTTTTTTTGCTTAAAAGTAAATAGCGAAAATAGCTTCCTTAATGTTTTTTTTTATGAATAAAACTCATATTTATTAGTTTTGTGTGGCGAATTTTAATGTTAAAATTAACAAAGTGAAATCGCCAAACGCTTTGGGAGGTCTTGAGACTCGTAAAGAATTGATTAGATAAGCAGGAATAAATATAATTAGATTTCCTATAAGAAGATAAAAATGATTTATGGTCTCAGGCGGGCGGTTAGCTCTCTAAATAGGGACTTGACTTGGTAGAAGCTCAGGCCCAGTGTAACCTTTACATGAGCAGCTCCACTTTCAGCCGGCTTCTGCTTCTGGTTTCTTCTGGTTTTTTGCTGAAGCCCCGAGAGCGTAACAACAGTTGCACATGCTGGTGTGCTGCCAAGTATATCATGGCTACTTGGAGACAGTTTGTCGTCGCTCTGGCTTTGCTAATTAAAATGTCTTGGTGCTGTCACTCAAAAGGCAGTTGCCAGTGGCGAGTGGATCAGGCAGCCGCAGCCGCAGACGCAGACGGCGACGATGACGACGCCCATTTTGGTCACCGGCAACAATGCGATTTTGCCTTTCGCGTTGCCCGGTGCTGCTACAATTTCATTGGAAGTCTGCAGCTGCCGAGGGGGCACGCGGCGTATGCGCAATGCAATTTGCGATCTCCCTCGCACAAAATGGCGATCGCATTGTTACAGTTTGCAATTATTTTGATTTATTTTTTGCTGCTGCTGCCGCGTCTGCCTGGCTCTGGCACTAATCAAAATTAAAATGACGCGATCGATACACCAGACATGGCGATGCGATGCCAAGCGATTCGATTCGTTTCGATTCGATTCCCCCCCTTGGCCGGAGAGCCAGAAATCAATATTCTAAATTCTTTAACGCGTGTGCACATTTAAGGCAACGCCAGCTCATTGAGATGCGTGCCGGCGAACAGCCTGGCCAGCACTTATACGCAATTTCGCGCCATATTTGGTCCAAACATATTGGTTTTTTTTTCTTTTCTTCTACCTCTCTCGCTGCACACTTGGCTGGCATATAGAACAGGCCTGAGAGCAGGCCTTGAGGCGGGAGCAGGCAGGATCGACCTCGCAATCCCTCCATCCAGGCGCAATCATCTTAAACCTGGCTTAGCCATAAGAATCCCCTTGCCAGACTGTTTGGCTGCACCAAACTAATCGAGTGTGTCTTTCTTGGTCTCTTCCAGGATGAGCGATCGCCGACTTCGTCGGGCAACGAGTCAGATGATTCGTCGGATGTGGAGATGCCGGGCGAGGCCTCGGAGGCGTCCGCCAAGCTGCCAGTTATCAAAACAGAGCCCACTGGGGTCTCAGCGCCAGCTGCCCCAACAGCAGGCACATCTGCAACGGGAGCCGCATCTTCTTCGGGCTCCAAGCCCATGCCGGCATTGAAATATCAGACTGAGAACGGACCCTCGACGTCCACAGCGGCTGCGACAGCAGGAGGATCAGGATCTTCGCAAGACAGCAAGTACGTCTATCCGGCGGCCTCGTTTGCCAACATACCGCAGAAGATGCTGAGGCAGCTGATACAGACAGGACACTTGCAGCTGCACGCAGAGGAGGGTGAGTCAACCAGAGATTCATCTCCTGCTAAGCCATGTTAATTCCTTTTTAATATCCCTACAGATGGCAACCAGTATGTGACCATACCCCTGAGCTCCACAGCAGCCAACCTAATCAAAAGCAACAAGCTATCAGTTGGCACCAGCAAAGCATCAGGATCAGGAACAGCCTCAACATCAGCATCAGCTACAGCTACAGGAAGCGCTGCCAAGTCAGACCCAAGTGCCGAGAAGCCAGTGACCATCAAACAGGAATACGATTAGCCCCTGCCCTTATCCTATACTGAGAACTGCGTTTATCCACACTTGCCTACACTTGAACTGAAAGATCAGCAGGACCACCCGCACACACCCCCTCTTAAAGTCTATCCAAAGTTTCGTGTGACGATCGCCTGCTAAGTCTAAGTCATACTATATCTACTATATCGTATACATACTATTTTTTATACCTATACAAACAACAAGAAGAAAAAAAGTGAAATGAAATGAAGAATAGAAGCCCCGTCTACGTACGTAAGTTTTAAAAGTTTTGCAAGTTATAAATCGTAAAAGCCTTCACACAGATATATCGAGATGAATTATGATCGAGGATTGAATGATAAATGGAATCAAGGATGATATGGATGTTCCTAAACCGCAGAGATCATGTTGCTTTGTTACTAGTTTATATCGTTTTATTATACAAAATACAGAAAATACATATAAATCACTTTTTTTGCATAAAAAGAAAGAAGAAATCATTCAAGTTTATTTATTTTAAGGGTTTTAAATGGAACTTTTCTAGCAAAATTCACTTAAATTGCCTTTAAGTCAGGAAATTAATTGTTTAATCAAGTGAAATGGCACCCCCACCTTGGTAATTATGTACAGGCGGTTATCAAGTATCTATATAGCATATAGTGTGTATCTATGAGAGTGCTTGTGGTGTTGGATTAAGCACACTCACAGTACGAGCCATGGACAAATGCCTTTTGGTATTTAGCCGCTTGATGGATGTGTCCGTGGTGGGTATTGTGCTATTGATTGATTGACGACATAATCTTATTGACACTTAACCTAATTAAACGTCGCTCATTACTTGCCACAGGCACACACAGGTAGGTAGTCGCTGCTCGCTCGCCGTCTAGCACCTGTTACCGCTTATGGCCCTCGATTGGGGCTAAGGAGGCCCTCGTCTTTCCCATTGATCTTTGCTTTTCCTGGGGGGAACCGGGAGGAGCGGCGGACGAGTGCTTCCGCTTCGGCGAAGGCACTTTGCATGCAGGAGACCCACAAAAGGCCACAAAAGGCGCAACGTGTGGCACATACTAATGCTTGCCACTTGCCAAATGGTGCACAATGGAGCTGAAATATTATTAAGAATATTTTGAAAGGGTTTTTGATATTTACCTGGTTATTTATCCATTTAATTTTTGATTATATTATATTTACTCATTAAAAACCATGAGACCTTAACTAAAACTTCTTTAAATCTTAGATAATAACTTAAATTAAATATTTAAATCTTTAATCAAGTTTCTGTTTAATTAATTTTAATAAATAGCTACCAAATTGTATTAGAAACTTATAGTTAGCCATCCCACTGTGCCCTGGCCAAGTGTGGACGACCTGTGCGGTGGATTGGCACGCGCCGCGGTTTCCGTGGTTCGTCTTGGCCCTGGTCGCTCTTCAGCCGGAAGCCGTTAGTTGTTTGGGCCATGCGGGCTTTTATGGCCAAGTAGTGTTGACAGTGGAGACAGAAATCAAAGCCCATTCATCCATCTCTCTCTCTGTGCGGTCAAAGTTGAGTGGGTCACTAAACTTGGAAGTCGCAATTAGCGTTTATTATGGCCTGGTCGCTGGTCCTCGGCCCGAGTTGACTGACATTTCAGTGGGCTAGTCCTGGTCCCTGTCCTGTCTGTGTTTGTCCTGGCTAGCCTGGCTTCATTATTAACCTCACCCACGCGAAGCTCATGTGAATATTGATCCTGTTCCGATTCGTTCACCTGTCTAGTACAGACCCGACGATTATTAATAATAGTGGTCACGCGCGCGGAAAACTTTGCATTGCAATTTCTCTCCATCGAGTCAGTTGGCTGTGTCCCAGTGTCCTGGCAGGTGGTCCGCTTCTCCGCTTGTCCTCTAGTTGGAAAATCCCAGGAAAATCAATACTAATGAGCCATTAAGCGTGGCCTCAGCTGCAGTCGGCCGTAGTCTAATGAGCTGAGCGGCGGCGGAAATTGAATGTTGAGTCTAACCAAGCGGCTGCAGCAGGAAATCACATCAGCATCGGCAAAGGCATCGGCATCGGCATCTCGGCATCGTTTTTATCTTCCCCGGAAAAGGTAAAGGTAAAGGTAAACGCCCAAAACGGAAGTCTTAGGCGTAATGCCTTGCGCCTGAGCGGTTTGCGTAGCATGGGCTGCTCCAGTTCCAAGTCCACACTTACAGTAGACGACACCAAACCGAAGCCCGTTTCAGCCAAGTCAACCAAGATGGCCGGACAGAAGGAGTACCGTGAGTTAAGAGTTATATCTTTGAGATTTTAATCCCTGGAAGTATTATTTAATAGCTGCCTCGGAGTCTTTTACCATTTCCTTGGATACCGAGAATGAGAATCCAGAGGTTCCCCTGAATGAGACTCTCAGACAGCCGCCCAAGAGGATCCAGCAGATGCTGCAAGAGGCGGCCACTAGTGAGCCACCCACCCTGGAGGAGCTGGAGGATAAGCAGCAGAAGGCAGAGCAAAGGCGTCAGGAGCTGATGCAGCAGAAGCTGGAGGTCATACAAAAGAATGCACAGATGCTAATGAGGAATCCAACTGAAACAGAAACTGGAGAGGGAGATCCAGATGCAGTAAAGGAAACCCCAGAGCAGTAACTTCTTTTTCATTCACATTTTTATTGTTAGCTTTTAAATTATATATATATGTATTACTATATATCGTAGTATATTTCCAAACAATTAGATTGTATGCAATTAAATCTGCTCTCACCCTCAAAATGCTGTCCTGTTCTTCACTGCTCTGCTGTGTAATCCCACATACATATGTGATCAAACCCCTTTCGTGATCTATTTGGTAATCGATTCGAGTGATCGGCCCTGGCCGAGATTAAATATGTATTTCTAAAGGCTATATGTAGGTATTTCGGGTCTCTGTTGTTCGGTTCTAGTCGGATATATGTCTTTATATATGCTTCATTAGGATGTGTGTGCGTGGTTGGTTTGTAAATCATGTCTTTTGGGTTTGTTGGTTGGTTTCTTTTGCTTTTTGCTTTCCTTTCATATTAAACGTCGTATTCGTACATATATATTTAGTATATCGTATCGTTAGGTATAAATATATGCGTATTGTGTCACAGACACTACAAATGTCGCTTTGATTTCGGCTTGATTCGCGTCTAAGGTCTGAGGCTCGTAGGCCAACCGTACAATTTGTTAATCCTTCAATTTGTTAATCCTCCAATTTAGTTAGTTACCTACACACACTCATTAAAAATCGCCTCGAATATATATCTCGTAGTACCTGGATGTCTCGTTTTGTCGCCTTAACTGTATGTATTTCTTTAAGTTACTCTCTCATATGCTTTTAATATATGCTTGCGGTTCGTTAATTAGTTTATTTCTTAGTTACTTTACTTGACTTTGAATTGGTGCACTTCGGAGAAGCTTTACTTGGTTATAACTATGAGTTGTGGTACGATTCGAGGCCCTTCTATATATCTTTAAAGAGAGATGGCCCTGGCTTCAGCACAACCGTGTGTGTGGGTTTTATTTAAATCTTTAATCTCTCAATCCTTGTCCTTCCCCGACTGGGCCATCTCTCCTATATAGCTGGAGCCCCGATCTATTGCTTGTGCTACTGCTGTCCTTTCATTTTGGGTTTTTCTTCGTCTCAGTTACGTTACGTTACGTTACAAAAGGTTTGTTCGTAGTTGTTGAACCATGGTGGGTTACGTTCTTAATACATACAAATTATCGTTAGTTTATACATACATATATTCAGATATATTAGCGGTATGTGTCTACAAACTTGCTGATGCTGGCTCTGTTACTTTGTTACTTGGTTTCTACGCACACGTACAAAAAACTGATTCAAACTATCAAAAACGAGCAGTACAATCACAATATTCCCCCTACGTTTAATATATATAATATATAATATAATATATACCCCCGAACCTACACAACGAAAATCGGAACGAGAACAGAACGATTCCATTGGTTGGCCAAGGTGCAACCTTCTCTTCCTTCATCCATCATCCATCCTACTTTGAACTTGTATTAAAGCTTTTTTGGTTTCGACCGACTTCCTCCTGCCTCCTGCCTTGCCGCCAACAACTTAAGCTAACTCATTTGCCTGGTGTATAATAATAAATATATATATTTATATTTATAATATATATATATGAATTCCAAATCGTAATCCATTATATTTGTATTAAATTCTTCTTGCATGGAGCATGTGCCTACCTAACAGTACGTAATCGCCTAACAAAATGGAATCTGTTGCTTGCTTCTCTTGGTAACAGGATGCTGGGAGGGCTGCCTCTTTTGGGGAATTACTATAAATCTAAGGATACCTAAATGAGATCTTTGGCATACTTGGAAGCAGTTGGTCGAACTTCTTAGGCTGAACTTGTTGTAATAGGAATGAGAACTTAGGAGTTTAAACTTCCCCGTGAATTAACCTTCTTAGATATAAACTATAAACTAGGCAAACCTTAGTTCTGGGGCAACCCTCCCCGGAATTGGGGAATATACATACGCGTGTGTTGTATATATATTTTCTGTGTATAAAGTCGGGGGCTAGACATCAAAAAATCAGTACTGCTTGTCAATGGGTAATCACTAAGCGTAGTTTTCGGAACGAACTCCTTTAAACTCGTCCAAGCCCGCACAACACTTATTGCCACTACTGGTAGCCAACCGGACTCTGGGCTCTGGGTGAACATATATAGTAGGGTCTGGGATATATATACTCGTACTTAAAGATATCTAGTTGTAGACGCCGCGCACCATGCCCTCGCGGTTGCGCGTGTGCCACTTGCAGGTGAGGATCCGGATGTAGGTCCGGCGGAAGGAGGCGTTGCACAGGGCGTAGCACATGGGGTTGATCGTCGAGTTGATGTAGCACAGCGCGTAGAAGAAGTCCCACAGCTCCGTCGGTATGCAGTCGGAGCAGGTGGTCAGCGGCTTGATCAGCACCAGGATGTTGTACGGCGTCCACGTGATGATGAAGCTCAGCAGGATGGCCGACAGCGTCTTGGCCGCCTTCGACTCCTGCCGCTTCTCCTGCGATTTCTTCTTCTTCTTGGCCGCATTCCGGGCATTCAAGAGGGCATGAGCCCCGGCCGCCCCGCCCACCACGCCCTTGCCCAGCTGCTTGGGTATAACCTTGGCGTTGAGCAGCCTGGCATCGTGCTGGGCATGCGACATCCTTCGCCCAAGTGGCAGGCTGAACTCGGAGTCGCGCGAGGCCAACGGTCGTCGCGTGGCCGGTGGCCCTGTCGCGTTGGCGTTCAGATTTCCGCCTCCGCCGGCGGTCGATGGCGCATCCTCGTGTATCATCTTGATGGAGGGTGCACAGTCGCCTTGCAGGCTCAAGGATGTGGAAGCGGCCGCTGCCGGTGCCGAGGATGCCGCATTGGCCCCGTTGCCAGTGGCCGCATTGCTGGAGGCTCCGTCGGAGGGCAGGCGGATGAGTATCGTGTACACGGAATCCTGGCTCACCGACCGCGAGTTGATGCGATTGATCACGGGCAGTGTGCGTGAGTCGCGAGCCGCAGCAGCAGCAGCACTTCCGTTTCCGCCTCCGCCTCCGCCTGGGCCGCCATTTCCATTGGCCGCCGACCCAATGCCGTTCGCATTGTGGTTGTTGTTGTGATTGTTGTTGATGTTGCCATTGGAATTGCCGGGATTCGCAATCGCCATTGCATTCGAATTCACATTGCCAGTGACCACGCCCGCACTCGCACTCACATTCATTTCCTGCAGCTGCGAGATGGAGGCGAGCGGTGGGCGTGGCAGCGGCGTGGGCGAGACATCCGACAAGAGAATGCTGGGCGGGCGCACGCCGCTGACGCTGCCGCCCATCGAGTAGTTGTCCCGCATCACGTTCATCGAGGTGCATCTGCGCGAGAGAGGGGCGAGAGGAGGCGAGAAACAGAAAGGATGTGGTTGGTATCGCATTTTAACACACACTGGGGTACAGAGATACTGAGATACATATATATACAGAGTCAGAGATACAGAGATGCACAGGCACACGCAGATACATTAGAGTGGACCACTCTGACACTGACAGGCAACGTAACGAAAGCTGGCAACAAAAACAACGGGCCCGGGGGCCAAACTCAGGATGCAACTGCTCGTCTAACTGGCACACAAGGGGATGCACCGAGAGAAAAGTCCTATTAAAACGTATTTCCTATTAAACTGTATAAACCCCCAAGTCTTGTATAGTTTTCCCTTGAGAACGAATCGTATTTGCATCTAAAATATATTCTTTAAAAAACTCCCATAAATCTCTCTCTAATTTATTACCCACTTTTTCCCTAAGTGCCCAAGGAAACACACACACTCGCACACACACATCAAAATGCGGTTGCGGTGACACATGCCAGCAAAGTGCGTTTTGGAATGGAAACAAGTGGCCGGAAATCGCAACTCAAATCGATTACCCAGTCGACTGCCAGTGGCACACATAAATTGACACAAGTCCAGCGGTCAAACAGTGCCACCCAAATCCACACATAACCATATTGTATATATCTTTAAAATGCATTTTTGCATTGCCATTTAGGCGAAAATAGTGCTAGTAGGGCATGAATTTTGCTCATTAGAGCTAATTAGCATACAAATTAGTATGCAGTTTCATTGTAGATTCATCTGAAACTCAATTGTCGCTAATTCCTTTCGATTGCGTTTTATCCCCAAACTAATTTGTATTGTTATTTATTCAGAAAGCCATTAGTTTCTAACTTTATTTCTGTTGATTATTCCCCCGGTGATAGATGACTAAATGGGCTGAGTTTTGGGTTTAGTTTGTTTGGTTGGATTTGTGGTATAGACCTGGAAAATTAAGGGAGTCTAAGGAAAGCCTCTTCCTAAAAACACGTATTTCTTAATAAATTGCCTTGGAAATAATAATAAACATCAATAGTTTGGAGTTTGGAGTCAAGGAAGAGAGCCAAAATAATGTCGTATCTAATCTTCCGCTGTCTTTTACTAAGCTAAATATAATTTAAAATATATTTTCCCCTGTTAACATAAATCTCTGAACTGAAAATGGCTAACAATCCCTTCAACTTTTTTGTGGCAATATTTATATTTTAACTTAGCCCATTTCTCGACAATAACTACCTGAAAACTATCTTATTTGTTGATTTTCCTCTGCATATATTGCCTTTTGAAACCCCTAATCGCTTTTAAACTTTTGGTTTTTAGTTACAAACAAACCTATGTGAACTTTGCACATTTTTCAGCCCAATCATTAGCTTAGTTTCATCCCCTGTTTATTTTAAACCATAAATGTTTCCTTTTTGAATTGCTCCTTTTTAGTTGCAACAATTTAGTAAAATAATATAATATATTTCCAACAATGACTGCTCTTGCTTCCCTCACTTAAGGCATGAACACTCCTATTTAAATTCATAAAGGGCTCCGAGGAGCATTGAAAACAAAGCTGCAACTATCAGTTATCTAAATACAATTTCATGAATTAATTACAGCCAAAGGAATGGGCAAACTCCGGCAGGGCACAATGGTGGCCAGCTGTACGGACGTAAGCCTCAATTAGTTTCCATCCAGGACACTCAGGACATCCAAACAGTGTGCGGACGGGCGTGCTGTGTGCTCGTGTGCTTTTGTGCTTGTGCTTGTGCTTGTGTGCTTGGTGCAGTGGTGCAAAGCCCTCCATCTACGTGGATTATTTGAGTGCTGGCTACTACGACGTTGATGGATTCGTGTGTGTGTCCGGCCAGGACTAGGGATTGGGAGTGGGATTAAGGACGGCGCTGGTGCATCGTGAAAGGCTTGCTGCGATGGATGGCCGGTGGCCAGTGGCCAGTGAAGGATTTCTCGAGTTCTCTCACATTCCGTTTTTGTTCTTTTTTGTTTTTTTGAGTGGCCGAGAAACCTAAGCTTAAACGTAATGCTGTGTGTGAGTGTGTGCTTTTGGGTGAAAAGTGAAAGTGGTGCTGGGTGCTGCAATCGATGCGAATAATACGGTTAAACAGGATACACAGTGAGCTGGTGAGAGCGTGAGAGAGTGGGTGCGGTGTCGGCTTACTCGAAATAGACGATTAAAGTTCAGAATTTTGATTGTTTTTACTACCTGGAGACGGAGCTTTGTAAAGGAGTTTCAATTGTTACTGGTGTTGCATACCCTAAATCAGACGGCTCCTCCTGCTCGTAGGCAAAGTCGTCGGAGTCCTCGCGTCCGGAGTGCCACCACGCAATGCACCACTCCTTGATGCTGCCGAAGCAGGTGTATGACTTTTTGATTGTATTCGTGCTTTTGATCTGTAAATTTAAGTTGCTTAATTAGGTAATTAATCTAGGAATCAGGAGGAGGAGACCCTACGCTTGACTTGCGCGAATGCATCCCGTGGTAGCCCGAGTCTATGACCATGTTCGTCATATAGACACTCTCCGCATCCGCCGAGCTCTCGGAGCGCGGCCGTCGCCAGGTGTCGTGATCATTGCCAAAGGCTAGCAGGCCGCCGGCAGCATGATTCACCACCGTGTTTTCGTCGCTAAAGGAAATGGATATTAGAAAGGATTCAGCAAGGAAATTAGTCTAAACTTATAGGAAAGTACCTGCTATTCGACCGCTTGCTGGAGTCCTTCTTGCCCGCCTGCAGGTTGGGCAGGTCCTTCTGCCGCTTCTTGGTCTCCCGCCAGATGCGCCAGTACAGGAAGCACATTATGGTCACCGGAAAGTAGAAGGCCGCCAGCGCCGTGCCAAAGGTAATGTACTGATTCGTCTCAATGAACTGGATGTAGCACTCGTCCTTGGGCACCGTTCGCTTGCCCTCGATGTACGGCCAGCTGTAGATCCAGGGCGGCCACAGGAGCAAGCTAACGCCCCAGGCGGCGCCGATCATCACGGCCGCTCGATTGGTGGTCCGCTTGGCGCGATACGTCAGCGGCCGGGTCACGCTAAAGTACCGATCGAAGCTAATGATCAGCAGGTTCAGCACCGAGGCATTCGAGGCCAGGTAGTCGAGGGCCAGCCACGTGTCACAGACGATGGGTCCGAGGGGCCAGTAGCCCAGAATGGTGGTCACCGCAAACAGCGGCATCGATATCGCACCGATAGCAAAGTCCGCGATGGCCAGCGAGAACAGGAAGTAGTTGCTGATCGTCTGGAGCTGCTTGTCGATCTTGAAGGATATCATCACCATTACGTTGCCCGCCACCGTCACCGTGCTCAGAATCGCCGCCACGAAGCCCATGACCACCATGGAGGCTAGGGAGTAGCGCGGTCCCTTCGTCTCGAAGCCCATGGTGCCGTTCGTCCCGTTTCCATAGCCGCCGCCGTAGGGATCATACATCCCGCTGGCCGCCGTCGTCGTCAGGTTCTCGAGGAGCGCCGTTAGCAGGGTCGTGCTCGTGGGACTGCTTGTCGTCGTCGTCGTGCTCGTCGTCGTGGTCGTGGTGGTCGTTGTGCTCGTGGTTGCGGTTTTAAACAGCGGCTCGAGTATGCTGGGCGGCCCGTGGGCGGCCAGTGCCAGACTCATCACCGGCTCCATGGCGGATACGTGATTTTATCTGCTTTGCAGCTGTAAGAATTACGATTCGCTCCCTCTCTCTCTCTCACTCTGTGTCTTCCTATCTCTCTTGCTCAATCTCAATCTCTTGGAATCTCTCCCACTGGCTCGCTGTGTGTATGTCGCTGCTGGTCGTTTAGTTTGCTTTCATCCGCTGCTTATCCTTTTGGCTGCACCCACGCAAGGCGTTGGCCATTTCTCCTCCGGCCCTGCAAGCAATAAAAAAATGGGGTGTCAAATATGGGAGTTTAGGGGGTGAGGGTTTAGGGAGGGTAAGGCGACCATGGAATGCTCTTAAGCAAATAAGGGTATACTTGGCAGATGGTTAAACGTGGCTAATTCGGAATTCAGTGGAATATTTAAAGAAATTCCCAGGAATATACGAGCAAAGTTTGCATTTTCTGAGATATTCGTATTTATTTATTTTTTAGAAACCTTTTACAAGCTTAGTTATAGTTATAAATTAAATATATTATGAGATTTAGCCTTCAAGAACATTTAATAATTTCTAAGTTAGTCAGTACTCCACAGTTTACCGTTTTCCCATTAAATATTTAGTAGTTCCTTGGGAAGAATAACATATTTCTTTGCTTCAATCAACTTATTTATCTTATAATCTAAGAAAATTCTATACTTTATACCTCACTTTTCCCTTCTTTATACTTCTTAGCACTTTGGCTCAATATAAGCAAACAAAGAACTGAAAACTTTTCCATCACTCCTCTCCTATAGTCAACCTTTAAAAGTCTCGTA
Source organism: Drosophila asahinai (assembly GCA_008042795.1). Lineage (NCBI taxonomy): Eukaryota > Metazoa > Arthropoda > Insecta > Diptera > Drosophilidae > Drosophila > Drosophila asahinai. Next base: position 158,873 of record VNJZ01009569.1, on the reverse strand, counting down.
ACTAGTCGCATTTATAGCCCCTCTCGAATATCAGTAATAAAAATGAAATAGGTGCTTACGGCCAAGGAGGGAGTGCCGAAGTGGCGCCAGAGGAAAATTATTAAATGTAGTTGATGGGGCAAAGTACACCGCAAAATGTGGGTAACGAAGGAGCAAGTCAAAGCAGCCCAAGTCAGAGTGCTTCCACGCTTGGCTAAATTCCTGGCAAATAATTACCTAGATGGAGATTGCGCGGCTTGAATCCGGATGCATCGCTAATTAAGATAAGCCAACTTAGGCGGTTAGTACCGGAAAATGCTCCGCGTGCTTAGAGACAGACCGTAATCAGCTTAAAGGCTCAACGCGCGCCCACAACAATTGCATGTTGGCTGGGAAATGCAGTAATAGTAATCCCGGAGTCGTTGCACAGCGAGCCACGCGATTCCATTTCCAAATGGAAATGGCCCAAGACCAACACAAGGAAGAGAGGGACAACGGCGGCGAGATTTATGAGAAACTGTCCCCGTCACTGGCCTTTGATATATCTCTCATCTTCCTTCGGGGCGGGATTGGCGAGGAATCGTGGGACAAGGAAGCGAAATAATATATTTACAATGCCAGGGGCCTGACTTGCTTTGTCCTTTCTGCAAAATGACATTTTCTGTGTGATTTGTTTTAATGGAAATGCGAATGTAAATGTGAATGTAAATGAAAATGAAAATGAAAACGGCTTGAATGCGTTTCCTTGGCAGGCAACCGCCCCATTTCCCCATCCATCGCTCTCTTCTGCCATTTCCAGCCACACCCACAACATTTGTTGTTCGTTTATTACTGTTGCCAACAATGGCAGTGGCAAGAACGACAAAAGCGACAGAAAAAAAAACATAAAGAGAAATACCAACACAACGTGCAACAGGAACGTCGCAGGAGGAACTTGGCTCGAGCACCGAAGCGCTCCTGGCTCCGACACTTTGGCACGGAAATGTTCCAGGCGGCTTCCTCTGACACTTTTCAAAACTATTGATGTTGTCATTGGCCATATGCCTATACATATCGCCTTCATTTGGCAGCCATTGTGTGCGCGCGACTTTGATTTGGAAAGTTCTGTTTAATGAAAAGCCACGTTACGCATACGCCATGGCTGCCACCTGATTGATGGGCCCTGATACGCCCGGCGAAAGGATGGGCCGCAACGAACTGTCCGTGATTGATTCGCATTCAATAAGTGTAAAGTTATTGTGTGCGCCGAGAGTCCATTGTCACTCGAATTTCATACAAATCGGGCCACAAAAGGGTCAGGACACTAGAAAACTAAATTTCCCATCTAAGAGGATTTATTTTTGGCTTCATTCAATTGTTTGGATTATTTTTAATTGCCCTTCAAGCGGCAACAAAATTCATCAAAAGAGAGTGGAATTAAATCGAATAAGAGAAATACATTGCGTATACGTAATATTTATGAATTGAATTTTTTGTCTCTTTGACTTCTTTTAAATTGTCATTTAAGCTGGAAATAAAATTCATCAAAAGCGAGTGGAATTAAATTGAATAAGAGACTAAAGATTTCTGAGAAATTGCGTATACGCAATATTTTGCCACTAAGCTAATTCCTTTTGGATTGCAGTGAGTTCCGGGAATTTTATACATTTCTCTGCCTACTATTTAGGTTTTTTTGATAGCTACATTAATTGAAAACATAAATTTTTAATGACTTCTATGGCATTAATAAAATATCCGCCATTTTATGTTAATCGTTGTAGGAAATAAATAAATGTGGCCCACAATAATTTCCACCACCAGGCAAATCGAGCAAATTAATTAACCAATTGCCGGTAAATACATTTCATTTGAATTGCATATTTGCATACCAGAGCACTTCAAATTGTCATAGCTTTTGTGTGCGAGGAGAGTGTTGTGTGCATTGATTGTGTAATTGACCCCATGTCGGGCTCAATCAGTGTATCATTTCCATGGAATTTGGACCGCTCTTGTTCTGCGGGGCTATTTATGGAAAGCTCCCAATCGATGCCCAATTAAATGCAGCGTTAACCAATAAATCAATCAAAATCCGTCTGTTTATCTCATTGAAAACACGCACACACGTATAAATCAATTGCAAAACAAGCTAACAAAAAAGGGGGGTGGGCCAAAACCAATGGGGCGCCATAAATTGAGCCGACGTATCGTATTGACAAGAACAAAAACAACTACGGTAAGGGTAAGGGCTCCAGCTCCGGCACAAACATTTCCAATAAATGAAAAACAAATCGCAGGAGTCAGGAGTGCCTGAGTGGCGGTTATATCCTTGTAGTAAGATGTTTTTCCCCGACCAAAAGTAGTTGCATCGTTATTTCCCGGCCACGTACGTGATTTGGACCTTGTACCCCGGACCCAGCCTAACTAGTTAGACGGCTCGGTACTCGGGTAGGTAACCGGATAGCTGTCTGCCGCATGGAACATTCAAATTTATCAGGCGACCGACCGTCCGACCGGCCGCTCCTTGGCAAATAATCGAATTGAGCTTCTTGTTGCCGTGCCTCGCTTTTTGGCTGCCATAAAAAAAGGATTTATGGATTTATTATCAAATGCGTTGGGCGAAAAACACAAGTAACCATATACGCATATACGCCTATACATATCGTATGATGTTACACACAAACACCAGCACAGGCACCCAGCACAGGCTGAAAAGCGGCTCTCACACAACCTGCGACCCGCGCGGATTTGTTTTGCCATTTATTAGCCTATTTTTATGACACGGCCACGAGCCAGAGCCAGAGCCAGTGGAACGATGAAGTAAACACAGTAAGTAACCGCTAATCAAATCAGGGCCAGTAACTAACAATATACCCACATGCTACACATATATTGCGTATATATTATATTTATTAAAAATGTATAACAGGTGCGGGAGTTATGTTAACAGGCGACTCTTTGGCCATTTAATTAAATGCCCGTTTTTGTGTTTGTATCACAGCATTTGGCGATAAATAAATAATCAGTCCAGTTAATTAGCTGCACAATTGATAATTGTAAATTTCGCTTTATCGCGGGCTTACTGGCAATCAGGTGATACACTTCTTACACGCTCCTAGCAACCGGTGATTAAATACCATCTGAAATATTTATTGATTGCTTAGGAATGGTGGGAAATGTTGCTTTCATTTGCTAATTAACTAATGTCTAGCAGGATTCTGATAGCTGCTAATGAGAAATTCATGGAATTGCAATCGCTTGTAAGTCTTTATTAATGCATTCTCAAGTTTCTGAAGATTCGGCTGAACTGCAACTAGTTTTATCGGCTTAGGTGTCGGAAACAATTAATTGATGAAATCAATTAAGAGTTAATTTTAGGATAGAGTTAAGTGGGTCACAGCAAAAGGGATTTGTTTCATTTAAATATAGGGATAAAATTACCTTAAAGGGGGTTTAGAAATAATAGATTATTAAGGATTATGTTTGTTTATGGCGAAAGGCACCCAAGGCACCATAATTTTGGACTTAAAAACAATCAAAAATGTGACTAAAAGAAAAAGAAGAGGTATGCAAGTTAATTCTTAACAATTCTTGTGCTATCCCTTACTAGTATCTTTTGTGGTAGTCCTGGTAACCTCTACATAATATATTTTACCTTCTCCCTGCCAGTATATATCAAAATCTCAAACAATTCCTAAACAAATGAAGTCTCAAACCCTCTCTATTATTTTACATGCCCTTCAGTTGAGCTTCTTTGATTTTCTGGTAGCAAATACACCCAAAGAACTCAGAAATGCACATATTTTCGCCCTTAGTCACTTGTCACTGTCTGCCTTGGAACGCCTGTGTGTATTTTTGATCAGCTCATCAACAGTCGGCTTTATTTTGCACTGGATATATTTGGTTATTCGCATTTTTGGGCTCCTCGTTCTGGGTCGCCTCCTTTTATGCGGGCTCTGTCAACGCTGGCACTCACAGACACACACTCACTCGCTTACACCCCTATTTGCACACACCCACGCACACCCACACCACACACACTCTGGGCAAAGGAGAAGAAAGGCCAACTAGCTGCATACTTTTGTGCGCCCTTCTGTGTCTTCCAGCGGGGGTGCTCCGCTCTCGCCTCCTTGCCGTTCCTTTCCGCTGGCTTATGTTAATTTTTGCGCGAGTTTAATTGCTTGCCACATGGCTGCTGATGCCAAGCGGATGCTGTTAGCTAGCTGCCTGCTTTCTGCTGCTTTCGGCCCTTTCGAGCTGTCCGAGCCGCCTTTGCTCTTACTTTTGCCTGGCTTGTTTGCGGAAATTGAATTGCTGGACGGGCCCAGAGTTTCACCTTATGCTCTCTGGCTGTCCGCTAAGCATATTGCCATGCGAAATGTGTCCCGCACAGGGAGAAAATGATGGCAGTAGAAGATTTCTAATGCTATCTAAGAAATTTTGGAACTTTAGGAGTTGTAATTCTCAAGTTTAATTTCTTTGAAACTCTGAATATTATTTTCTGGCCTATTTCTTCATAATCTTATATTTCAGTCTAATTTTTACTTGACTTATTGGAAATAAATAATAATAACAGGTAATCCTTAACCGGAAACCGGAAATATTTTAGAATATTTAGGGGAGAAGCATAATTTTTACGATATTACTTTAAAAGTTAACATTTTACTTGCAGAATAAATAATAATATTGAGGAGTTTCATATTAATATAACCGAAATATTAACTGCAATCAAAAAAGTTATAATTCCGACTAACTAATATAGTTTTTTAATATTAAAAACAAAGTTCCAATGCTAATTTAATATTTAGCACTCTTAGGAAGCGGCTTGTTTTGCCAGAACTATTATCTAGCTTTCCTTGGGGGGTTTCCTATTGAGCAAATATCATTCACAGATCATAGTTTTGACCTTTTCAGAAATATGGCAAATATTTAAGGATTTTAGAGGACCCTCTGCTGCTATTACTAGTTTATGGTAACTGCTTTTTTTCGGTTTTTTCGCCGTGCAGGCTCCGCTGTGAGATTTTTGCGAGCTGGTGGGCGGTGGTCGGTGGTCCAGGGAGGGGCTGCTGGGACAGGGGAGGTGGCCTGAGCCGCGCCCCACCGACCTACTCACTCGCACAAAGTTTAATCAAAACGAGAGCACTGGAAACGGAGAAAGCAGCGCTGCCAACGCACGCATACACACTTACTTGCGCTCTCTCTCGCTGTCGCTGTCGCCGCTCTCCACTCTCCGTTCACCTCTCTCCTTTGGCGTTTGCCCTCTTACTCTAACCTATTGCTTATTTGTGCACGCTCAGCATCGGCTTCAGTTGTAACGGTGACATCGCTGTTGTTGCTATTGTTGTTGTTGGAGCTTTTGCCTTTGCCTTTGGCTTTGCTTTGATTTTTGTTTTTGCTGATGCTACTGCTGAGGCTGCTGCTGCTGCTTCTTCCTCTGCTGCTGGCGCTGCTCTGCTGTTGCTGCTGATGCTGCTGTTGCTGTTGTTGTTGTTGCTGTTTCTGTTGATTTTGGCCATTTGCCGCTCCCAAAAGTATGCTTTGTAATTTTTTGTATTGTGCGCGCACATCTTTGGCTCTGCTTTCTAGTCCTCTGCTCCGCTTCGCTCCTCGCTCCTGCTCCTGCTCCTGCTGCTGCTCCTCCTCAGCTCCTTCGCCTCCGTTTGGCTGGCCTGCTCAATTCATTTCGCCTTTCGCCAATTTTATTATACACAATGCGAACTGCGACGCCGGCGTCGCTGCCGCGGTCGCTGGCTCGGTCCGCGTCTACGCTGCGACGCTTTGCGTGCCCAAAGTTTCCACATTTAACATTGTAATCGGGTTTATTATTTTCGCCATATAGATGATACACGCTATAACTTTGCTCACTTGTTTTAATTAATTGCTATTATTTAATTCTCTCTCTCATTAATTATTGCTTTTAAAATTCACTCTAGGCTAGGTAATAATAAAAAATGTTAAGCGTTTGTGCACGCGTCTAAACTGCCTTCCGATTCGTTTCCCCCTACTTTTTCTATTTTTTTGCGGCCAGAGAGCAGCTGTAGCGCACGTTGCTAAATCTCATCCGGGACTGAAGCTGAAAATTTCAGTTAAGGTATATAACGGTACGGCCGAAGAGCGCCGAGAATCCGAGCCGACGGGCCGAGCCGAGAGAAACGAAGCCGAAAACGAACGGGAGAGCGCGCGCGAGATTCTGGGATCCTTTGTGCTGGAATTTGTGTTTGTTGGGCAACATGGCGAGCATCCTTTGGCGAACACCCTCGCACAAAGGACATGTGCGTATCTGTGTGTGGGTGGTGGAAAAGCGGAAAACTGCGCGCCTGCAGGAATGTCTCTGTGTGCGACTGTGTGTGTGTGTGTGAGTGTTACGCTGCACAGCCGAAAATGTGCTGGCAGCGGAACTTAATGGATGAATATGAATGAAAACGCCGCAACAGTCCAAATGCAAGGGGGTGAGGGAGGAGAGGAGCGGTTAAGGGAGGTCCTAGGTGGTTAGTAACTTGAGTGCACAGAGAAAAAATAGGGAAGAAATCAAGGAAATATGTTGTTACTTCACCCTTGCTAGGATATTTTAGTAAATAGAGCATTTTTGTATCTCTTCTGCTTATCCTTGCAGTTTTAAATCCTCTTTATAGAGTCCTACATGAGTATATCCTCTAAGTTATTTTTTAAATAAGAATTTATTGTAATGGAATTTTAGAAACCCAAAAAAATTAGTTTAAAGGGATTTATCGAGCTTCTTTTAAGAAATATGTCATAAAAAACATACCTATAACATTTTACTGCATACTTTTAGGTCCCTTTTTAAGGGATTTCGAAGCCCTATTGATAATTTCTTTAGTTTCTCAAAAAACCCATACGTCTACAAACCTTAAACCCCATAAAATATAGTCCTAACGTTCGGAAGGGAATAGTTTTCACTTTACAATAAAAAAGTCCTCTTTTTCCACGTGCAAATTCCAGGTGGCGAAGGCAAGTCAGCACGAGGCCCACGGGCATTGCTCAAGCATGCTTGCCGTGCCATCTTTTGTAGCTTACGACTGCTCTGCTCTGCGCGCTCTTCATCAGCAGCAAGAGCAGCAGCAGCAGTAGCAGCAGCAACATCTACACCGGCAACAGCAACAGCAACATCTGCAAGGCAGCAACACTAACAGCGGCAACATCAAGAGCCTGTGTCCGCTGGCTTTTCAATGGGGACTCTGGGCGAGTGAGTGTGAGGGGTGTTAGTGTGAGTGTCGCTGCGAGGGTGTTCGTGTGAAGTGGAAACGCTGGAAAAGCGCATTCTCACATTTCAATTAAATAATACCACCAGAGCATAGTTCACAATTGCCAGTTCAATGGGCGTACTGGGCCAGGACCCAGGTCCTCGCTGGGGAATTTAGAAAGGCAAGGAAGAATGCCCACAAAGAAATGTAAACCACAAAAGGGGGCACTTAAATAAATGTTGAGTTTTTAACTGTTGGGTTTTTATTATTCCCCAAAAATATAAGCTAAAGAGAGAGAGCAGAGTATCAGGGGTGCCACAGTAATCTCGAGTGGTTAACAATCGCTAGTGAAGGTAATGTATTTGAATACTTTTTATTTTGGGTAACAGCCTAAAGATTTTAGGTAAATTTTACACTTTATGCATTCTAAAAAGTATTTTAAAACCATAAGGACTTTGTGTATGACTTTTATAGCCTTACATTACTCTTAATTAAATTATTTTTATTGTAATAACAGACTAATTAAAGCTTATGGGAATGAAAAATCTATGCTGAAGTTGTTATTTCCCTAAAATACCTAAAAATCCATAAAAAAAAACCCTAATAGTAACACACCATTTCCTAAATATGAATTTCAAGGTTCTTACCCGCTTAATATCCCCTAAGTACCTGGAAAACACATAATTCTCACAAGGCATGTGCACGCCTTTCTTTTTACCTATTTAATTTGTTATGAAACAAGGCCTAAAAGTGATTACCATGCCCAAAATGTAATTACTTTACAGTACTCCAACTTCGAACCCTTTGCCAATAACAAACTGGTCCCTCAAGTGCCTTGGCTTTATTAATAGCAACTCATGTTGCGTTTAAACTGGACAACAATGGATCTAACGCGCCTGACATGGCACTGGCAATGGCACTGGCAGTGGCAGTGGCCCCAGCGGTGACCCCCCAACACCCAACGTCACACACATCCCCAACATCGCCCGGTTGGGCGGCCCACATCACCCATCCAAATCCTGGCAACCGACAGGCCCGCACATCCCCTTGGGCATGGCATGTGTTAAGGTCTGCGGATACTTTCTATATGCTCGTCATACCATACACCATATATGATATAAAAATACATAAATGGACAATGCAAAAGGAAAGATGAGTAAGAGCTCTGGGCCGCTGGGAGGATGGTCGGCGCATGGATTAGGGCGAGAATTGATTGAGAGTGGGGGCTTGGGAGGAGTGGGTGTGGCTCTCCAAGTTCCAAGAACTGCTGCAATAAATGGCCAGAAATCGAGTGCTGCAGGAAGGTCGAGCTCGTCCGGCAGGCCAATGCATCCATATGCTGGAATTTTGTACCGACACTGTCGAGGAAGCCGGAAAATTCTTCGAAAGTGCCTCCCCGCATCAACCATACGCACCGTTGACCATGTAATTGAAAGGCACAGCATGCCGTCGTCGGTGACGAGCAGAGGAGATGCCAAGCGCCAGTGGACAGATATTTTTGAGATGCCTGCGAGAGTTCAGAAATTTGCTCGTTTAGATTTTTGGTTGTGGCATGTTTGCCCCCGCCGACATTCGAGCACAATTTCCCTTTAACTCTGCGAGCTGAGCTAAGCGGAGCGGAGTCAAGTTGAGTTACTGCACTCGAGTTAGTGGAAGTTTCGCCGACAGAACTTTTCCATTTAATCTTGCTAAAATAAATTTATTTGTTCTGCAGATGAACGTACGGCCAAGAACCTTAAATAATCCGAAACTTTCTACACTATCGCCGGGCCAGAGACAAAGCGTTGAGTAATTAACATAAATATAATAGGAAAGAGCTCGAAAAAGGGGTTGCCGATTTATTCAAAGTCAAAAAATAACCGTTGCCCGTGTGCTCGATTAATAACAGAATCCAAAGAACAGTTCAGTTCGGTCTGTTCTTAATGCGCTCTTGCTTTAAGCTTTTTCGCTCTCTTGAAGAAAGATCACTTTCTCCCTCTCGTATTTTGTTCCACGCTTTGCCTGCAATGTACAAGTTTACCGATTGCCCGCGTACTCAATTAATAACGGACCCAAAAGAACAGCTCAGTTCGGTTTGTTCTTAATGCGCTCTCGTCGTAAGCTTCTTAGCTCTCTTGAAGAAAGATCACTTTCTCTCTCTCGTATTTTGTTCCACGCTTTGCCTGCAATGTACAAGTTTACCGATTGCCCGCGTACTCAATTAATAACGGAATCAGTTCGGTTTGTTCTTAATGCGCTCTCGTCGTAAGCTTCTTAGCTCTCTTGAAGAAAGATCTCTCCCTCTATCTCGTTTTTTCTTCCACGGTTTGCCTGCAATGTACAAGTATCTTTTCGTGAATCGATCTCTGTAATACTCACAAATTCCCCAGTTTCTTCCCAAAAAAAAACACCAATTCTTGTTGTCATTTTTCTATTCTTTTTAATATTTTTTTTGTTGAATATTATTTTTGTTTAAATTAATATATAATATATATATATTTATATAAAATATATAAGCATAAACGTTTACAAATATAAATATCTTTTATCGTTACCCGACGGCCTCTCCTTATCCATCTCCATATATCTTCTACGTCCGTCTGCAACTGGAGCCCGAGCCCGAGCTCTCCTCACACAATTTGTTTCATGGAATCCCAAACATCTCACATATATTTCTCTCCTGTTGCCACATAAACTTTTGCTAAAACTTTCCCGTGAATGTTGCTCTGTCTCTAAGTGTCTGTGTGTGTTGTTGCATAGTTAAGATACATTTATAGATATATTTACAATAGCGATAAGGTCAACAAAAAATGATTTGTTTGGCGTACGTATATGTGTGTGTGTCCATTTGTTTAACGGGAGTGTGTGTGTGTGTGGTGTTTGGTGTTAAACATAGATAAATATTAAGTAGATTTAATTCTGCTCTCGACGACAATTGATACCTAGTTATATACATGGCTGCATGTATAATCGTAGATATGATGACATTTCAACGCATATTGGATCGATAGACATGTACAAGGGTAATAATAATAATAATAATAATAATAATAGAACAATAGGCTAACATACACTGCTGGATAATAAAATTAAACTTATGCATTACGTTTTTACGACACAAAAAACTTAAGCTTGACCCGACGCGCTACATACATATACATGTCCCTCTAAAATATATACTCTCTCTATGTATATATATATATGTGGATAATAGGCAAAGGCAGAAGCGGAAGCCTTAATGGATGGCTGACAATTGTTTTGTTTCATATTCTCTGCAAAGGCTGCAGTTTCCTTTGTTTGCCTCTTCGACAGCATGGGGGATGGGCCTCAGCCCTCGGAATACGAGCTGAGGCTGCTGCGCGTCGAGCCCGTGAAGTGATCCCGCTGCAGCGTGTCCGAGGGCATGGACACAATCAGGGCGCCGCCATACAGGGTCTCCATCTCGTCGAGCTGCTGGGCGAAGGTCTCCTCCAGGCGCTAATTTAGATATATGGGGTTTATTATTAGTAAGTAGGTAAGTGGGCAAGTCCTTCACAGAGCAACAACATTCAGTCTGACAATATCAAGTTAGAGAGAAGATATAGCGCATGCATTAGTAGGGACATTTAGAGAGCTAACTATGGAGTAACTATAATACACAGTACGTTTCGGTTGGGAAACCCACTGGGGATAGATCAAAGGACTAACCTCTTGTTGCAGCCGCTGCTGTAGTTGCTTTACACATTACGAGAAGAGGAGAGCCGGCAAGAAAAGTTTTTGGATATAGATTTTTTGGTTTTTTGTTTTTTTGCAGCGCGTTGTTTTTGGTGTGTGTGTTTATATATGTAAGAGTGGGTGTGTGTACAGTGAAGCATCATGAAAATTGCGATATGATTATAATATATTTATTTAGGTTTTTGTTTATGTTTATGTTCGTCTTTAAGTATGTTTAGCGTAAGATATGGCTACACAAATGCTTGGCATGTGGCTAAGAGTGGAATGTTTGTATTCTTTATTATTCTTTTCTTTTTGGTTACTAAGTACTTCGATAATACTGCTAAAATGGAATGCATTTGGAGGCGGGGCAATACTTTAACATTAAAATGAGTCAAACACAAAGACAAAATCCACTTTCGTAATCAACTTTTGGCAAGACAGAGTGTAAATGTATGGCAATTTCCGATGCAGAGCAGTAAAGGGTGAGAAAGCCTTACAAATTCGGTTAGCAGGAGTGATATGTGTGTGTGGATAAGGGAACACTACGTGGAAGTGGAAGTGGATGTTAGCCAGCACCAAGCGAGGAATGAAAGCGGGTTCTGGATGCAGTGTCAGTAGGTGTGAGTATAGACTTGATTTGGTTAGTGGTTAGTAGCTGCGTTGGTGCATGCAGGAGTCTGGCTGCTGGATCATCACGTTGATCCTTCTCTCCTCTGGCCTGTCTCCTAGATGGCCGACGAGTCCTCCTCGCAGCTGTGCTGTCGCTGGTTGACCCTCGGCAGCCTGTACTTGGCCGCATACAGATCGTAGTAGAAATCATCGGAGGAGGAGGTGGCCGCCGAATCCGCAGACACCGAACTCCCATTGAGGCGGCTGTGTCCCGGCTTGACCGAGGACCTCAGCTGCGGCTGCACCTCATCCAGCAAGGCGGCTGCTTTGCGTCCAGAATCGAAGATGAGGTCCGCGTCGCTGGTGAACCGCGTGGACAGCTCGTTGATGTTGTACATCGACTGGGCACTGCTCAGCGAGGATCGGCCGCTGCTCCGGCTGGCCACCGAGGGTCGCTTGATGGCAAACGAGGTGGAGTGCAGCAGGCGCTGGGTGTGGGCCGTCAGCAGGGGTCCCTCGCGGATGCGCAGCTCCACGCTGGCCTCCTTCGCTGCCCTGGCATCCAGGCAGCTGAATCGATTGCTCACCAGACCCAAATCATCGGGGGTCTTAGGGGATGTGCTGCTCGCCCGGAAGGTGCTCATGGCTGGCTTGGAGCCGGCATCCTCGGCGCTGTTCATGGCCGGCGTGGTGGTCACCACCTTGACCAGCTCGTTGGCCGGCAGTTGGGTGATCAGACGCAACTGGTTCTGTGCGGGCAGCGTGGTCACACTCGCCCGCTTCATCTGCTCGGCCAGAAGCTGCTCCTCGTCCTCCTCCAGCACGTAGTCACTGATCATCTGCGACCGCTGCTGCTTGTGCAGGATGGGCGTGCTGGGCACGCTGCGACTGAGATCCGGAGCGGAGCCCCGGAAGTTGGACAGCCGGCTGCCGGCGCCGCCCATCATCAGGAGCGAGGAGCGGGAGCGGGGCATGTGCTGCGGATCGATGAAGGTGTTGCGGGGCAGCAGGCGCGAGGAGCGGTCGCTGTAGATGCCGCGCAGCCGCACTGGGAGCTCCACCTCCTGGTCCTCGAACTCCTCCCGGTTGGCCACCAGGCCGAAGCGCTTCTCGTGCTGATCGATGGCCGTCGCGATCAGCTGGTTCAGCCGCTACGCTCGGTTCGATGGGGTTGGAGGTTAGCACACATGCATGACCAAGTCCGTTGATTGGTTTTGTTTGGTTTTTGTTTTGTTTTTGTTAGTAGTTGGAAAGCACAGCGGTAAGCATTTGGTTTATATTTTGTTTACATTTTTATCAGTTCAGTTATCGGTTTTTTGTTTTGATTTGGTTTTTGGTTTAGTTTTGTAGGTAGTAGTAGGTACAGTAGGCCACCAAAGTGAATGCATTTGCGTGGGTGTAAAGAGAGAGAAAAAGTTGAAAAAATAATTGGATTTAGTTCAGCCTTGGTTCAGTCCAGCTGTGGCGGCTTAAAGATGAGCTACGGGTCTCAGTCGGTGGTCAGTCTTTGTCCCAGTTATCTATTGGATCAGTAATGCGGCTATGACATTACATTACAAACTTCATTCATTACACAAGTTTTCATTCATTAGAGGCTTCCTTAGAACCTTGAAAGAGTCAGCTATACATATGTGCTGCTTGGTTCGCACTTTAATCGTAATGCTACTACGGTCACACTGACCGAAAAGGTACACAAAAGAAAACAAAAATGTCGAAATCTGCTTTTACCGGGGAATTTACAGATTTTTCAATTAAAAGTGTGCAGGGAAACGAGTTTATATGGAACCATACGAGTCTATTATATAAGGTGAAGGACATTAAGTTCATTTTGATTACTAGGTTTCTAAACTTTAGTGTGACCGTTTTATTTAATGCAAAATTATATACTTTTTAGATACAATTTAATGCATTACAGACGGAATTTCCTATCGAACTTATTTTTTGACTGGTATTTGTTTTGATAGACTTATAGGGTTTATCAATTAATAAGCAATTAATGCATTAATCTCTCATTGAAAGTGCCATATAGTCGTCTTGCTCGCACTTAGGTAAAACCCTATGGTTGCTGTCAAGCCTCTAATGAAAACTCTAATTAATTAAGTTTTTAATGTATTGTCATAGCCGCATAAGTAGCAGAGATAAGCTACTTGGCTGGAGGATGATTCATTGTCTCTTGAAACTCACACATTAATGAGTCATTATCTCTATTGATCGATCGCATGACAAACCAAGAAGGTGAGTAAACGCAATTAAAACACAAAAATAATAACCCTAGATAGTCCATTCCGGAAGTATTGCTCATCTCTAAGCCACACACAGCCTAGACGGAACGAAATGAGGGTCGGGAAGGGTTTATCATTTATCAAAGGGGAGAGGTAGGTAGGTAGCACATGACACCACAGTTCACCGTAAACCAATCAATATACAATATAAATATCATTACCAACTTATTATCAACCGAGTTGAACTACTTTGTACATTTAGGAGAAAAAAAAAAACACAAAACACCAACGAAATAAGGCGGAGAGAGCGAATCTCAAGGGGGCGGGGCATACACACCTGTTTGCGGGGCACCAACTGTTCGCGCCACTCGCGCAGCTCGGCCTTCAAACGCTCATCGATCTCCGCCAGCTTGGCGTGCTCGTGCTCCACCAGAGCCTTGCGCTTCTCGTTCTGGAGTTGCTCCAGTTCCCTGATAATAAATAAATAAATTCAAATATATATTTGAGACACCAAAGAGCTAATCCCTGAGAGATTACCTTATGGCGCTCTCGCGTGTGGCGCGCAGCTCCTCCAATTGCTTTTGATGTTTGACCTCGAAGCGACGCTCCTCCTGCATGTAGCGCTTCTTCTCCTGCTCCTGGAACTGCAATTTAAATGAGGATTAGACTGAGTTTTGGGTTCTCTTCTCCAAACGTTACCTTCTTCAAGCGATCGCGTTCTATTTCCGGATCCAGGTTGGTGGAAATGCGCAACGATTCGCGGAACATGAGGTCACGCGCCTTGCGCTCCGCCCGGATGCGCTTGGGCAGGGCGCGCTTCTCCAGCGTCTGCTTCTTCACCAGATCCTCCTCCTTGCGCTGCAGCATGCGCTTGACCTGGTCCAGCTCCTTCTCGTGCCGGATGATCATCTGGTGGCGCTGCATGAAGCAGAGCTCCTTCACATGCCGCTTGGACAGCTGGTGGCGTTCGTGCAGCTGCTTCTCCTCCAGCTCCCAGAGTAGAGCCTCGCGCGTTCGCATCGCATTCTGCTTCTGCTGCAGGAAGTTGCGATTAATGGTGGCCAGGTGGTCGCGATGCTTCTCGCTGAGGCGCCGTAGCAGGAGCTCATGCCGCTCCTTGAGGGAGTCGAGGAAGGCGCGCTCCTTCTCCTCGTGGTCCAGCTCCATGGCCGAGCGGCGCTGCTTGAACTCATCCTTGCGCTTGTCCTTGGGAAAGAGGTCGACCTCCTGCTTGAGCAGGCGAATCTCCTGCTTGAGGTTCTCGCGGAAGATCTTCAGCTCCTGCTCCTGCTCGGAGCGGATGCGCTTGGAGGAGGAGCGTAGCTCGTTCTCCTGCGTCTGCTCAGTCTTCTCCACCAGCTGCTTGTGCTGGCGTGCCAGCATGTCCATGTCCGCCTCGTAGGTCTTCTCCAGCGACGTGCGCTCCTGCTCGAAGCGCCGATCCTGTTGCTCCTTGGCCTGCTGCTCCTTCATGTGCAGCTCCGTCTGCTGCTTCTTCTCCTGCTTCTGCAGCATCTTTAGCTCGCGCAGCTCCTGCTTGCGGAAGTCGTGGTCGTCGTAGATCCGTCCGTTCTCCTCGTCGCCGTAGATCACCCGACTCGTCGTGGTCGTCATCTGGACGCCATCGATCTCGAACTTGCGCGTGCGCTTGCGGGTCTTCTTGCGCAGATTCCGCAGCTCAATCTCCTCCTTGGTCAGGCCCTGCGCGTTCACGGACTTGACCACGGGCGGTACCCTTGCCTTGGGCCGGATCACCACCTCCTCCTCCTCGTCGATGGTCATGTGATTGTGGTTATTCGTCGTCACCGAGGGCGGCGGCGGTGGCATCAGCACGGCAGCTGGTAGAGCAGGCTGCTGCTTGTTGTTGTGATCCACCTCGTGCCGGCTGTCCTGACTAGTGTTGGTGCCAATGCTGTCCACGTCGGAGCCACCGCTCACCTGCACCTCGATGCCCCTTCGGCCGCGCACCGAGCCGTTCTCGCTCAGCGAGCTGTCCGGCGATCGCTTCTCCTGCTTGAACCGGTTAACTATGATGCTGACGTCCTCGGGCAGGCCTCCGTTGGGCTGCCTTTTTCCGAGCTCATTGCTGCTGTCCTTCACCTTGATCTCCTCATCGCCCACGGTCACCACCGAGACGTGGCTGGTGTCCATCAGGTGGTCGCTGTGATCGTGGCTGTGGCTGCCAGAGGCGGTGTTGTACGCGGAATCATCGTCCGCGTACGAGGGACTCACAATCAGCACCTCGCTCTCGTCCAGCTTGCGGGCGTGGACCGTGGAAGAGGTTTGGGGCTGGGGCGGCGGCACGGGCACCACTCCTGCCTGCGGCTCATTGACGGCCAATATCATGGAAGACTGCTTGTGGGGCGGCGTGCTGGCATCGCCCAGGCTGTCGTCCAGCGAGGGGAAGTCGTCGTCCGTCGAGGACTCGTGCAAGTGCGTGCTCTTGTTCAGGTCGTTGGACACAATGATTACCTCGCTCTGCAGCTGTGGCGGGGGCACCACCGAGTTGTCGATAATCACCGGCGGATGAGTGCTGGTGACCACCGTAATCTGACTCACCGACTCCAGGCTGTTGGGCAGCACCACATGCTGTGGCTGCGGCTGCTGCGGTGTGGGCGCATCGCTGTTGATGGTGATCAGGGAAGTGCTCGAGCTGAGGACTGCGTTGGAGATGCTGCCCGAGGAGGAGCTGGAAGAGGCCACCGATTGCACGGACACAATGGAGGAGGCGGTGGGCGAGGGTGGCTGCGGTTTCTGCTCGATGGCCTCCTGGCCAATGGCCACCTCAATGGCTGTGGTGACCGGAGAGGCGGGGGGTGTGGCCAACTTCTTGGCTTCAGCCGGTGGCTTCGAGTTGGTACTGCCCAGGGGAGAGGGTGGTGGCGGCGCCTTGCCCTTTTCCTTTTTGACAAAGTGCTGAGGAGGAAGAGGGTTGCATTTAAAGAGATTTATTAACCATATACTAGTCAGATCTATGTATACCTTCTTGTCTGCCTCTGCAACGGCTGCCACATCCTCGGGTATCTTTTGCAGCGGCGGTGTGGCTTGTGGCGGAGGAGGCGTTGGTTGCTGGGGGGAAGGCGGCGCTGGAGCAGGCACTTTGGTATGCGGCGGCGGCGGCTGCTGCTGCTGGACTGCCGCCTCAGCATTGTCATCCTTTGTGTGGTTTGGTCTGTCCGGAGTGGTGGCTTTAGTTGTGGTTGCTGCAGTTGCCGCTGCTGCTGCGATTGGTAAACTGCTACTTGGTTGGGACTGCTCTTTGGCATCCCGCAAAATGGATGTAGGTGTACCTGGAACTGTTAAAGAATAATAATATATAGTATATAATAGTTTATAAGATTATACTCACGTTTGTCAATGTCTTGGCTCTGCAGCGAGGCAGAGTCATCGTCCAGGTCGAGCTGGAGCGCCGAGTTGCGGGGTTCCTGTGTGGGCGAAGATGTGGGAAATTCCCATTAGCAAATAGTCATTTCAAGTGCCTCCTAATACAGCTGTTCCTAATACTAGCAGCGCTACTTGGCCTTAACTACTTGAGCGGCTTTTGGCTCCTAAAAAGTGACAACTGCGCGTAATTGCTATTTTTAAACGTGCTTGTTTACATCTACTTGCAAATTCCCTCTCTTATTGCCCCCACAAACTGTATCTGGGCCTTGATCTAATAAGCATAGATAGCGGAAGAGACACACATTGTCAGCTACTCGCTGGTCAGACTGATTAGTAACCCGATATTCTTGGTGTGATGGAAAGTGTGCTGGCTATAATTACCACAAGAAACTGATAGCAGCGGCAGGGCCTTACAAATATACTAAGAAGAATGCCTCCGCTGGTCGTGATAAGCCGCATTTGGCAATGCTGATAAAATAAGTAAACTAATTGTGGGCCCGCTATCGGGGAGACCCAGTGCCAGTGGGGATGCAGCAGTGCCGGATGGGGTTACAGGGGAGTGCTAATGGCAGGCAGGCAGGAACGGACGGAACGGGTTGCTGTAGAACGACTTACCAACCCTCTGATAGAGCGAACGCCGCTTCACTTGGCGCTTAAGCTTCTATATCAATTATATTCCAAGTAACCACACATACAAACGATAAATGATAAGCACAAACATGGCGACATTTTGGCAGAGAAAACAGAACAGAACCGAACATGGGGCAAGGCAGAGAATAAACCAAGATAAAAGTATAAGAATATTTGATTTTTGGTTGGGTTGCGAGGCGGCAGCGTGTAAGAGAGAAGAGAGAGCGGTTGGAGAGGTGAGAGAACGTTGAGATTATCATATCACAGCTAGCACTTGGTCTACAAGGGTGCAGTGCAGGGCACAGAGATGGGAGATCGCTACTTGCTTCAGCAAGCACACTCACCTCGGCCTCATCGTCCACCACCTCCTCCACGACCTCGGCCTTGTACTCGAGCAGCAGGTCCCTGATGGGCTTGGCATCCATATCCCGGTTGATAAAGCCATGCTGCTGCAGCACATCCGTTGTGGGCCTCATCTGGGGATCCTATTGGCACCCAAAAAGGGAGAATTTTAGAGGGAAAATAAGAATATAAGAGGCTTGATTTACCTTGACTAAAGACTTTTTGAGAAAGTCATTAAACTCCTTGCTCCACCTCGTGGGCTGCTCCAGCTTGGGCGGCTCACTCTTCTGGATTTTTAAGAGCACGCGCATGGGCGACATCTCGCTGTTGGGCGGCTCCATCTGGGCCAGCTCGATGAGCGTGATGCCCAGTGACCAGACGTCCACTTTGTGATCGTACGGATTGTCCCGGAACGTTTCGCAGAGCACCAGCTCTGGCGCCATCCAATAAGGAGTGCCAATGAAGGTGTCGTGCTTCTGCATCGTGTGCTTGTTCTTGGCCGAGACGCCAAAGTCGGCTAAAAGGGATTAAAACTATGAAGTGCGGTTGGGGTATAACTAAAAGAGGAACTCACCCAGCTTCACGCCGCCCTCCATGGTGAGCAGGACGTTGCCCGCTTTAAGATCACGATGGATGACCTTGTTCCGGTGCAGGAAGGTGAGGCCCTCGGTCATATGCTTGCAGACGTAGGCAATTTGCGGCTCAGTCAGTGGCTTCTCCAGCTCCACCATGATGCTGTCCAGGGCCCCGCCATCGCAGTACTCGATGAGCATCTGGAAGGGGTCACCAGGAGGGTTACTCTGCTGCCCAGCTTAGACCAAAATAAGCGCCGAGTACTCACCCACAGCTTATCATCGATGGAGAAGGCCTCGTACAGCTCCACCACGTTGGGGTGCTTGATCTCCGAGAGAATATCGATCTCGACCATGTGGTCGCTGAGATTCTCCTCATCCTCCAGCTGGCACATCTTGGCGGCGGCAAAGCGCTTCTGCTCCCGATGCTGGGCCTTGTACACCTTGCCAAAGGCGCCATCGCCCAGCTCGCCGACCATCTCCCAGACCTCCGCCGGATCGGTGTCCATCTTGATGTTATTGAACAGCCGCTTCTTCTTGGCCTCACCCCCGCCGAGGTGGAAGACCTTCTTTAGGTTCGTGATGAACGACATGGTGGCGGTGTCTGTGGCTCTGCTGGTGTCTCTCTTTCTGTAGATTTCCCCTGCTGCTGCTGTGGCTCAGTCTGGCTTCTACATAGCTGAGCTCCTGGGCGAGAGTCCAACCAGGAAAACTAGATTTGGTGAAAGCTGCGGGGCGACGACACATTGGACATTGGCGAGTGGTTATTGATTGGTTTTTGCACCATCAGCGGCAGAGTTGGCAGGGTTTCAAGTCCGGGGGAGCGAGCAGTAAGCCACACCACACCGTAACCGTAAAACGTAACTATTCCGTAGCCCAGTTTAAACTACACTCACCTATTAGCCGTTGCTTTTGACACTCTCTCCTCCTCGCCTTTCAGCGTTCCGCATTCAGTGTTTAGCGTTTAGTGTTGTTTAGTGCGCTCTTCCAGCGAAATAGGCCAACGAGCGGGGATTGTGGGCTTGGGCTTTGGCTTGGGCTCGTCGCCGTTGTCGTCTTCTTCGTTCTTCGCAGTCTTTAACGCTTCTGTATGTTTTATAATTTAATTAGCAGCTCGCGAGCTCTAATATTTGTAGAAAAAACACGTACGAATGGGAGGAAAATGATTACAAACGAGAAAAAGTCAAAGACGTAGACAAAAGAGCGTAGCTCTGCCCGCGTGCATGTATGCGTGTGTGTGTCGTCTTTCTCTAAGTATTTGTGAGCTGGTCTCTGGGCTTTTACAGACCCCCCCTCCCTATCACTTCTCCTCCTATCCCCACTGATTTTTTGGCCGAAATCTCGGCGAAACTTGGAAGCCTTCGAGGGGCCAGTTTGCCAATAATATTAGCGGCCAGACGGCGCCTTGAATCCGCACAATGCAGCCCCGGAATTTGTAAACAACACGCGCACGAATCCGAGTTTAAAGTGGACGCAGCAGCGACTCATTGATGATTACGAGCGGCGGTGGCGGCGGCGAATGGGCGTGAAACTGTAGACGCACGCAGCCAGGGAAATTACCTCATCCGCACCTCATTCACCAGTTGTCCGCCGATATCAGGTGCTTCGCCAAAGCGTTCGCAGTTGTTGTTTTGGCCTTTTTGCCTGCCGCCCGCACCCTTTCGCCAGCGATAAATACGTATTTTCCCCGAACAGGCGAACGCGCAGCTAAGCAATTTGTAATTTCTCTCGCGCCCGGTGCTGCCAACTCGGCCGCTATTGCGCTCAAAAATGGCGTTTAGGTCATCTGGCAGCCCTGGTGTGCGAGGAGAGCGGCACGATGGCTAGTGCCTTCGCCAAGGGCAAAAACAGAAACAACACACACTAGCGCAAGCACGAACACGCACGCAGGCGGAGAAAATGATTAATTCCGCAGGTAACGTCTGTTTACTTTGCTAATTGGCCGGGGTGCAGCAAATGCAGCCTCACTGTTTGTTGATTTTCGCACTTTCCAACGCTTTGCACGGCGTTTTTTTCATGATTTTTCCACTCGAGATTTGCGCACCGGTGTGACCGCGACTCGACCGTTAAAAAATACCAATGGTCTGTGTCGCAAATATACCAAAAGAGCAAAAGAGCCTATGTTCGTGTCACGAAATCAAAAACGGGATTCAAATTTAGAATTAAATAATTATTTAAAAAATTAATTGGAATATTAAATTCATCAGCCGTTCATTGAAATAGTTTATTAATATTCTCAGTATTTTCGAGAATAGATTCCTATTTCCAATAAAGTTTGCAAATACAATAAGGACCTCAATATTTTCCTCATGAACATTCAAATCATGGTAGCTGCTGTGAATTACAAGAAATATTTGCCAAACATTAATGTGATTTTCAGCAGCTACCATGATCTGAACTTTACGAGAAAAATATGAAAAGTTAAATTATGGTTTCACGAGGAGAAAATGAAAATTGAACTTTTTTACCAATAATATTCTTTAAAATAAAGATATTACACATAATTTGATTTGATTTAAAATCGGCACTTAGCGAAAACAATCTAAACATTAATATCCGATTTATATATTAGATAGTTTATAATTTTTTTTGTAATATCTATTAATCGTCATACAATTTGATGAATATTGCTTCACCAGCCCCAACAGCTCAAATTTTCACAAATTTTATGTTCGCACTTCCGTTTTTTAAAAAAATCTTAGTTGTAGTTTCAAAGATGCCTTTTGAAATATTTCTGATTGGACTATTATTTGTCAATTCTACGGCTTTATATATCAGTCTCTTTGAGGACTACAGTCTCGTCATAAAGCTTATAATTTTAACACCAAACTGCAAACCCCTCAACTGATTTCGTGACATGAGCCTAGATGCGAGTCTAGTGGAAACAGGTCGTAAAAAAATACTGCCTGCTTCGGTATATTTTTTAAGTTTGCAGCCACACTGGAAAAGTCGAGCTGCGGTCACACTGGAAGAAACGTTTCTGCTTGTCATTTTGCTCTCAATTTTTGCCGCAAAACGCTAAGAATTTCGCGAAATATATAATCGCCAGGCAGAAAACTACCTCGAAATCATAGAGCAGCCTGGCACCTAGCAAGCGGTGCACACATTATAGGAGTTCCCCAACCGAAAACCGAGAAAAACAACAAACATGCCGTCGCTGGAGGTGAGCGTAAACAAAGTGATTGTGCATCCGCTGGTCCTGCTGTCCGTGGTGGATCACTTCAATCGCATGGGCAAGATTGGCAATCAAAAGCGCGTCGTGGGCGTCCTCCTGGGCTGCTGGCGCTCCAAGGGCGTCCTGGACGTGTCCAACAGCTTTGCAGGTTAGTAAATGATCGAATCGGAAGCGAAACAAAGACTAGAGTCTCTTCACTTGCAGTGCCCTTTGATGAGGATGACAAGGACAAGTCGGTGTGGTTCCTGGATCACGACTACCTGGAGAACATGTACGGCATGTTCAAGAAGGTGAACGCCAGGGAGCGCGTCGTGGGCTGGTACCACACGGGTCCCAAGCTGCACCAGAACGACATTGCCATCAACGAGCTCATCCGCCGCTACTGCCCCAACTCCGTGCTGGTGATCATCGACGCCAAGCCCAAGGACCTGGGCCTGCCCACCGAGGCGTACATATCCGTGGAGGAGGTCCACGACGACGGCTCGCCCACCAGCAAGACCTTCGAGCACGTGCCCAGCGAGATTGGGGCCGAGGAGGCTGAGGAAGTGGGCGTGGAGCATCTGCTGCGCGACATCAAAGACACCACGGTGGGTAGCCTATCGCAGAAGATCACCAACCAGCTGATGGGTCTCAAGGGCCTGAACGCCCAGCTGCGCGACATCAAGCAGTATCTGCAGCGCGTGGGCGACGGCAAGATGCCCATCAACCACCAGATTGTGTACCAGCTGCAGGACATCTTCAACCTGCTGCCGGACATCACCAACGACCAGTTCACCGGCACCATGTACGTGAAGACCAACGACCAGATGCTAGTCGTCTACCTGGCCTCCATGGTGCGCTCGATCATCGCGCTGCACAACCTGATCAACAACAAGCTGGCGAATCGCGACGCCGAGGAGGGCAAGAGCGACAGCAAGGATGCCAAGGAGAAGAACAAGGAGAGCAAGGACAAGGACAACAAGGAGACCAAGGACGGCAAGAAGACGGAGGAGAAGGCCGACAAGGGCAAGGATGAGGGCGGCAAGGGGTCCCGCAAATAGGAGCGGAAGAAGAAGCGCAAGCCCCGTCGCAAGCGTAAGAAGCAGGCGCCGCAGGATTAGCTCCGTAGGAGCCGCCTCCAAATTATCGGCGTGGATGCATGCCTGGCAATGGCCTCCGAAAATCAATCATTGCTCTCATTCATCCTTCATAGTCCCCCCCCACATGAAATCAAGCTCCCTGTTTATTATTTCGCCAGCTAAAGCGTAACTAACTAACGGCAAGTTTATGTAATTAAAAATTAAATAATTTAAAGTGAGTTGCTGTTTCTTATAGGGAGAACTTGGGTTTTCAGGGAATTGTACATGATAAGCTTGAAATTCTTATCTCTGTTTAATATTATTTAATTCTTCTTAGAAGAATGTTAGGAAAACGTAGCAAACTCTCATCAGTTAAGAGTTAAACCCATTAATCCCCCAAGAAAACCCCTTCCTCCTTTGTTTCTTATTTCGTAAAACCGAAATTATATATTTAATTAAAACCGAAATCAACGAGCACGCCGGAAAGGCAATGCAAGTGGCTGTCTTACGATTGCCTTTCCATTTAGCATGCGGGAAATGTGCGAGTAATGCATTGTACAGGGCGTTGTCTCTCCTTGTCTTGAGAGCAGTTATTACTTAGAAAGCATTTTACCAAATTTCACTTCACTTACAGCTGAGCTAGTTAACGCTTACGAACTAGGGCTACGGCCGTCGAAGGCGCTGGACAACTAGAATACTTAGGTTCACTATGTGTGCTTGCGAAGCAATCAAACTAGATTAAACGTTGAGTTCCTCGGCCTGTGTGCCATTCATGGGGAGTCCTGCAAAATGGCTGCTTTGCAAGACTCCCAGCAGAAGGGTTATGGGTATCGTTCCCCCCTAGACCAGCCACTCGCTGGCCAGCGGGAACTTGAGCGGCTGGCAGCTGCTGAGCCGCAGCGGGTAGTTATTGTCCTCGGCAGCAAGTGGGATCCTTGTGGTCGCCATGGGATTGCTCTGCACCGAGCAGAGGCTTAGACTATGGCTATGCGACTGCCTAAGACTAGCACTAAAGATATCGCTGCTGATCCGATGCTGATTCCGGCTATGGTACCGAGGTGGATCCACCTCCGGCTGAGGCGGAGGCGGAGGCAGCGGGAAGCTGTGGCTGCACTGGTAGCAGTTGAGATTGTTTGTGTGGAGAGCGTCGGCCCCTGAGGTTGTTGGTGACAAGCTGTTGTTGCTGCTGCAGTTGAGGTTGTAGATCTTGATGCTGGTGCAGCTGGTGCGGATGTTGAGGTGGACCTGGGCGTGGTCATGTCACACCGAGGTGCCCTGCTGGCCGGGCACCACCGATCCGCAGCTGTCGTCCGGCTTGAAGGACTCCTGCAACCTCTCCCGGCAGTTGCCCTTCGAGGCGAAGAAGAACTTGTAGATGATGTACGTGGGGATGCACAGCACCGATGAGCAGGTGACCGCCCAGCCCACCTGGTAGCTCCAGTCGGGATAGTAGTACTCCTCGCCGAGCATCTCCTTGTAGCCCAATATGGAGAAGATGAAGATGGTCTGTCAGGAGGTGAATTTATATATGTATTTTCATATTTTTTTTCATTATTTCTTAAAGGTTACTGACCAGCAGAAACACGGGACTGATATACGTCCAGCAGATACGCCAGAAGAGGCCGGGCTTGGAGCCCAGCATCTGCTCTACATCGGAGCTGAAGCGATCTACTCCATAGAACCAAAAGACACCGGCGGCCTCCACGAAGACCACAAAGAGAATGGCCAACCCGGGTCCATAGACATTCAGGAAGTTGACCAGCACCACGCCGCCCTGAAAGAAAAGGAATATATATTTTTAGGGTCCTTAGCAAGAGTTTCATATCTATTTTATTAATTTCCTAGCTCAAAAACCGAATAAGAATGCTGTTCCTCTAAATTATCTCTTTGTTTTCCGAATCATTTTCCATAAAATATCCTTTCTAGAGTCCTTCAACCGGATATCTCCACTTAAACTGGCACTGATTAATGGCCTACGGCTGAGTTATTGAATAGCTTGATCCCTTGACCGATACTGGTCACTCCGAGTAGCCAAGTGGCCAAGTGACCAGGACAGGCAGAAATAAAGAAGGCAGCAAATTACAATTTCAAATGTAATCAGATAAAGTGGCGGGAGGAGCCGAGCCAAGTGTTTGAACGCTGCAGCCACTACCAACTCGTCGGTGGATGTTTGGCCAGGTGAAAGGCAAACAAGCCCACTGCTCTTGACAGGTGATAAAAATGCAGGAGAGGAAGGGCGCCTGCCTGCCGGCCGGGGGGAGTGTGTGAGATTAACTGGCGAACGATAAAAAGCACTTAACACGGCAATCCATCGACTCCGGACTCCGAGCTGGCATATCTAAACAGGGGTGCTAGATGGTGCGTTAAATGGGCCAGTCGGACATGCATGCATATGTATTAGGGGTGCTTAGGAGTTAATTAACCGAATCACAGCCCAGGGAGCACTCACGTAGGTCATCGTCGGCAGGGCGCACAGGAAGATGAAGGCCAGTAGGAACAGGACGAACAGCTCCCGTCGCCGTCCAATCACGCGCGGATACTCGTCGCACAGCGCCGTTATCATCGCCTCCAGGCCACCAAAGGTGCTGTCTAGGCCCAGTGTGATCAGCATCAGGAAGAAGATGATGCTCCAAAACACAGAGCCGCTCATGGTGGCTATGGCCTCCGGATAGACAATAAACACCAGGCCGGGGCCTTCTAGGCCCACTTTGTCAATGGATGTTTTCTGGACGTAAGCCATGTATCTGTTTGTAATAAAAATATTTAACTTATAAACTTCTGATGATTAATAATAATAAATAAGGTTCAGTGAAGGTTATTTCTATAATTATAAATATTATTCAAGTTAATTAAAGTCTGTAAACTCACCCCAGCACGGAGAAGATAACAAAACCGGCCAAAAAACTCGTCAAACAATTAATGCTGCTTGTGATCAGGGCATCTCTGTAGCAATTGTTGTTAAATTTATTATAACTGGACAGAGCCAGCAGTGTGCCGAAGCCAGGACCCAAAGAGAAGAATATCTGAGAGGCGGCATCTATCCACACCTTGGAATTCTTCAGCTTGTGCCACTCCGGCGTCAAATAATACTTGATGCCCTCATCCGCCCCGGGCAGAGACACTCCTCGTACCAGGAGGATGATCAGCACCACATAAGGAGCCAGTGCGGTGACCCAAACCACCTTTCCAGCACTCCTTACTCCCTTCCACAGCGAGAAGTACACCAAGACGAAGACGCCGAACACACAGAGTGCCAGCGTGGGCTTCACCGGACCCATGGAGTCCAGCCCGTTGCCCTTGTAGCTCTCCAGCACCTGTCGCCTGTAAAAATAATCTTAGAGGTCTGCGGATTACAGGGATGCGAGTGGTACCCACTCGAAGAACTCCTTGGCCGGTGAGGTGGATAGTTCGGTGAAATTCTCGCTGGTCACCGGCATACAGTTGTCCGTGTTCCAGGGATTATCGCATGACGTCCAGGGCAGCTTGGAGGTGAACGAGGCGAAGAGATAGTACACCGCCCAGCCAATAATCGTGTTGTAGTACATGCCCATATATATGTCGATCAGGCAGATAGCATAGCCAACACCTAATTAAGTTTTAAGATTAATTTAATGTTTAATATTAAAGGAAACTGCCTTTTAATCAGAATTTAAACACGTGGCAAGGCACACCAGGAATCCCTATTTTACACATTAATTTCCCTGATTGTCCCGCTAACAAGGCCACAAAACATGCAAATCAACAGGTAGCACTTAAAAGCCAGCTCCTTTTTCCTTGGGAATGCCAATATTTCTGATTGAAAGCCGGCACAACGAGAGACCCAGCAAGGAAAAAGAAATTGGAATATTCCCGCGTGACAAATCGCAGGTTTCATCCGCTGAATAAACCCTCCTGTGGCCCCAGGCTTTGTCTCCTTAGTTTACTTATGAGGCCAATAAGACACGTCACGTGATTTGTTCCCATTTAAGTTTCCACTCGCTTTTCTCGCTTTTCCCTCTTCTTTCCGGATGCTTTTCTCATTCATTTCGCTCGGCAAAAGGTTCGCCAAAGCAAACACTTGTTGAGCAAATGATGACTGCCACAAAGTGGTGTTTGCTCTTCGACTTTTCAAGAGGAGGCCACGCTGGCAAAGGCAAAGGGAGTGGGATTTGGCCTAGACAAGTGACTCGGCAAAAGTTTCGGTCTTGAGCTTAAAGCCAGAACTTCGCAGATTTTGTTTGTCACTCAATGAAATTATCAACTCGATATGCAAACTTTGAATGGGACTTCCCCTTCGGTGGCTGTGTGTCTTTTCATGGCTGCTGTAAATCAATTTGAGGACAATTTAATTAGGCCTTGAGCTGAGCCCGGATGGTAGGAGGTCCTGATTTGGGCTTTGTGCGTTCCACTTGAATGCGCTGTTAATTGTTGCAACAAAACTGGCGACTCTTATCCATTCGACTGCCTGATAATGTCGCCGGCACACATAATCTGCCCCCCGTTCTTAAAGCCATCTCCCATAGCCCGAAAAGGGAAACAATGCAGGAGCAACTTTTGGTTCTTTTGTCCTTCGTGCGGGCGGCCACAGAATCTGGCTGAGACAATAATGCTCGTCGGAGCGTGAAATATCAGGCATCAACAACACACATACTATATGTATGTAGGGGGTTCTGTAACATCGCAGGTCCCCGCTGCGTATACTTAATTTCTCATTACAAAATGCTAGCCCCTCCGGCGAAAGGCCTCCGTTCTGCGCAAATATTGAACGGCTTTATGGATTCCAATATGCAATCACGCCGGTATTTTTTCCTTTATATACATATAATCTGCGACTAAAACTCAATATTTGTAATTCATTTAAATTGCCATTTAATCTTGTATCTTGTATTTGAAAGCCCCCGGCATCTTCAAATTTATTTGTACATCATTTTTTTAAAGCTCATGTGGGGGGTTTTTTTTATCTGCTATCAGAGGATATATTTAATATAGGTCTCCCTTATGTGAGACTCACCTTTCAGGGCCGGACAGATGCGCTTCCAGATGCTGAGGCAGCCACAACGATGGAACTGTCCCAGGGCCAGTTCCATGTAGAAGAGAGGCAGGCCACCAAAGATGAGGAAGAGGCAGTAGGGCACCAGGAAGGCACCACCTCCATTCTGGTAGCAGATGTACGGAAATCGCCACACATTGCCCAGGTCAACGGCAAAGCCAATCACGGCCAGCAGGAATTCCGCCTTTTGGCCCCAAGTCTCGCGAGTTCGCTCCGTTACGGACACCACCAAAATGCGCTGTAATTAAAGGGGTAAAAATTATAAATAAGCAAAAACAAGCTTCTTAATATGTGTCTGAGCTTAGATCTTACAAATGTAAGTACAAAAGAACATAAAGGAAAGAAATTCAACGCATCATACTTATAATCAAAATATTGACATATATCTGACAATCAATTCGATGCTTATCGATATAACATCAATGTTTCCTATAATCTTTAATCGATATAAATCAAGGGCAGAGAACCATTGTGATCAAGTAGTCCTTGCTTTTCATAACTGTCACTTTTAAATCCGATATAAATGCTCTCAAGCACCGCAATACATTCAGTCGTGCCTTTTCTTTCCTGGTGAACAGTTCTATCCTTCTTTGAACTTTATGTTATTTATATTTTCTTGATTTTTATTTTAATTTTTATTTAACGAATAAACTATTTATTTTATCTTTCTGTGGGATTCCTCTGACGATTCCAGATCCTTCTCTGCTGGATCGTAGCACAGTTCCTCTATTTTTAGGCATTTCTGATAATAGAATCTACACTGAACAATCCAGGAACGCATATTTTATTTTATTTTTATTTAACGAATAAACTTTTTATTTTCTCTTTTTTTGTTTTGTTTTTCAGGAGGATTCCAGATCTTCCTCTGCTGGATCGTAGCACATTTCCTCAAGTTTGGCGCATTTCTGATAGTAGAATCTACACTGCACAATCCAGGAACGCAGATTTTATTATATTTTTATTTAACGAATAAACTTTTTATTTTCTCTTGGTTTTTCAGGAGACCCCTCTGAGGTTTCAGATCTTCCTCTGTGGATTCAAGATCTTCCTCTGTTGGGTCGTAGCACAGTTCCTCAATTTTGAGGCATTTCTGATAATTTCTGATCTACTGCACAAACCAGGAACGCAGATTCTATTTTCTTTTTATTTAACGAATAAATTATTTATTTTTTCTTTCTGTGGGATTCCTCAGAGGATTCCATATCCTCCTCTGTGGGATCATAACATAGTTCCTCTACTTTTAGGCATTTCTTTTAGGCATCTACGCTGCACAATCCAGGAACACAGATTTTATTTTTTTTATTAACAAATAACCTTTTTTTTTTTTTTCATGGTTTTTCTTTGGTGATTCTAGATCTTCCTCTGTGGATTCAAGATCTGCCTCTGTGGGATCTGAGCAGACGTCTTCGATTTGAGGCATTTTCGAGGAACGCAGATCTTCCGTCTATTTTCAAGTCTATTGCAGTCTACTTTCCTTATTTAAAGCATATTCTTTCTTTCTCTTATTTATTTTTCTTTATTTATAAACTAATTATTATTTTATCAAAACGGGAAATTGTCACTATCTATCAAATTTTAAAATATATTAAGTGGGCATTATTATTTAAAAGTAACAACTGGAAAATATAAATTTTTAACACATTTTTTCCTCATTTTACCTCATTATTGGCCAATCGCGGGGCCAGTGGATCGGTGACTTTGGCCGGCGACGCATTGTCGCCGTCGTCCTCGTTGGAGTCGTCCTCGTTGTTCGGCGACTCCTTGTCATTGCTCCAAGGAGCGGTGTTGGCTCGGCCCGTCATCGTAGCGGCACCGACGACGCCGCCGCCGCCAAACTCGGAGCCGTTGTTCGCGCTTCCGCTGCGATCCATGCTGCTGCAGCGGAGATGGCGTGCTGTGGGCGTGGGCGGGGGCGTTGTGCCGGGGGGCGTGGCAGTGTACGCCGATCGCGGCACGAGCGTAGCCAGCCGAACTCTGCACTCGATCCGCGGTCCAGGAAGGGAACACTGCGACTCTCCGTTGTCCGTTGGCGACCTGTCCTTGCCTCGCTGATGCTTCGCTGGCTTTTCCGCTCGTCCACTCTTCTGTTCTTCCACTTTTCCGCTTGCCTCGAACCCCGTTTAGCGCTGTGGTCGTGGAAATTGCATTTTCCCCACACGGCTCTCTTCACATGCTGGATGCCGCCGACGGCTGGGCTGGCCAATAACTGAAACCGAGGGTTAAATGGGAAATGGGAAACCGGATTAAA
Source organism: Drosophila asahinai (assembly GCA_008042795.1). Classification (NCBI taxonomy): domain Eukaryota; kingdom Metazoa; phylum Arthropoda; class Insecta; order Diptera; family Drosophilidae; genus Drosophila; species Drosophila asahinai. Next base: position 128,772 of record VNJZ01009569.1, on the reverse strand, counting down.
TGGGGCCTGGCTAATGATGGTCATTTATTGGCGACGGCCCCGGGGGAGGCATTGAAATTAACACAGATTTTTGCATGCAGTTTTCGCAACAGATTCGAAAATGTAAATTTAAAACGGAAAATCGTAAATGTCCCTGACCGCAGGCTGCATTAAGTTCGGAATTCGGACACACGCGGTGTCCTTAAATGGCTCTCCCTCTAAAAAAAAAGAGCCCTTTCAATGTCAATGTCGTTGTTTTCCCTCAACAGCTTTAACCTTTGTTTTATTTCGCGATAAATCTTAAATGGCACACCTTCTGTGGGGCAACATGGCGTATGAGTAACGAAGCGCGCACAGTCTCCGTCACAAATTAATTGGGATTGCGTCGGGGTTTTCCCATCACCTTCCGTTTGGCTTTTTAATTACCATTTAATTGTGGCCCACACGCGAAGCCAGAGCAATGATAAAGCCAAGAAGAAAGTCGCACACATGTGCCGACGGACAGACGACGACAGTTGGAATTTCAAAATTTAAATCGTTTTGATAAGACAAGAGCTAAGAATACAGACCGAGGAGCCAAACAAAACAATCAAAAGGCACTTAGAGATATAATAATTATAATCTATGCCAGATGCTTTGCAACAGATATGGAAAATAAATAAAGAATATATTTATACGCCTTTAATTAATATTATCTGTTTCTCTGGGAAATAACTTACATTTTAATGTTTGCAAAATGAAGATTAAATCTTTTTAAAATGGGTTTTATCAATGGTTAGCATTTTGAAAGTCAGTGCATGAATAGAATAGTATAGAAGAGGTCTCTCTTCTTAAATTAAAGAATTGGATCAAAAGGATTTGAATTAATAAAAAATATAAATTAAAAATTCTAAAATATTACAAGTAAATGTAATGGTAGCCAATTATGCTTTAATAAGATTCGTTAGTACTTTTCCAAGTAAAATTTAACATTTAGCCAAAATAAATATAAAATAATTAAAATCCGAGTAAGAAATGTATTTGTATAATAATTCTTTTAAATTAGGTAATAAAAAACTTTACTCTTGTAATTTTTACATACTTCCTTCCTAAAGATATTAAGCCCACATTTTTAGGCACAAATTTAGCTCGAATAAATATATTTTAATTCAAACTCCAGTAATATTATTGATTTAAAGGATACATAATATTAAGTAAATAATTTATCCACTTACTTTCTTTAAATTAAACTGTAAACAAAGCTTCTTTCACTGCAAAAGCAACTATCTTAGTTGCCACACAAAAAACCGAATAATACTTTTATTTTAATTACTTGTCCATGGCACTGCACAAAACTTAAGTTAAATTCCTCGGGCTTCCTCCAGGCGTCCGATCTGAGAGACGCGCGCCGCTCCGCTGGGCCAACTGATGAATCCTCCGGCCGGAGTCCTCCTTTTATACGCTCGCTGCGCAGGCGGGCGCCAGGAAGTCGTCGGCAGGACGACGAGGCGAACTCAGCTTCGGCTAGCTTTTGGGGGTTGGAGCTGGGGCAGGCACTGGGTCCGACAGGTGGCAAAGTGTAACTTAAATTGCAGCCAACTGTTGCTCATCGAAGTTGTTTTAGGGGGCGCTGGGGTTGGGCCTTCCACTGGCGCTGGGGGGCGTGGCCCATTAAGTTTGCCTAGAAGCCTTGTTAAATGGTTGCCACATTACTAAACTGTTGTCCGGCCGATTGACAAGAGGAAAACTTTCATTTCACTAATTCAGTTTCGAGTTTGGAATAGATAATTGAGGAAACTGCATTGGAAAGTGAAGCTGGTCTTTAGATATTTATTATTATTTAAGGTATTTATTTGGTTATTATAATATTCACTTGGTAATATCACAGAAAATGTTTAAAATGTGTTTTATTTTATATAATGTTGAATTAAGCTTTTTATAACCTTTCACTTAACACCTTGACACTTGTTTGTTTCTTTTGATTTAGTTCTGAATTATTTATAAGGTAATTATTTATAGTTTCCTAGAAAACTGTCTGACAATCGCGCATAACTAGAAAGATAGTTGAAATTCGATTGAAATCCGTTTCAATAGACTTTCGTTGGAAATTCACTCTTTCACTCGCGGATATTCCCCGTTGTTTACCCTTTGAAGAGCCTCGGCTATCTGACTCTAAAATGGTCTGCGATGCTTCACTTGATTTCGCAGAGAATGATTAGAGATTGTTGTTTTTTTTTTGTTTGTTGGAATTTAATTTGCCTTTTTTCTTTGTTTATTTATTTATTTTTGCTAATTATTGCGGGCCCAGATGCCGCGAGCGTTGCGCGCACACTCGACTTGGATTGTCAAGTGGGTAATTCAGCGTAATTGCAAATCGCGAAACGCGAATCGCGGATTGCGGATCGGGGGACTTCGCGGAGGCGTTAGACTCGTATATGGAGTCGACTGGGCCGCCTTCGTCATGGGCTGCACACGTTTTCTGTGGTTGGGGTAGGCGATCCCCGATCCCGATCCCGAACCCCACCATAACTTGGAGATATCTAAGAGCCAGACTTTTCTGTTTTGTTTACTTTTCCTGTCTGCCCTTAGACGCTGCTCTGTCTGGTCATCAAGCCATTGGGCTACAGATGCAGTGCCTCGCTCGTGCGAGCATTATTCATCGGCGGATCATCGCTGTGCGTTTACAAACTATTTGGCCACAGAACCGGGGCTTATGTAACTGTAATCCGATATCGAATTTCCTAGCCAAGCCGCAAACTACGTCATTGGCTCCCACGCAAAGTGAGCAAACGGAAGGCGCGACAGCTGAATGGATTGCAATCGATCAGGGGATCAGGTAATGGTGGAGGTGGTAAGTCCAAATCGGGGAAAAGTGATTCAAATGGTGCTATTTATTAATGCAAACTGAACGGAGATTAATTGTTTATATAATAAATTGAGATAAAAGCATAAAAACACACCTTAATCTATTAAAAACCAGAGGTGGAGCCAATAAAGTAATAAATCAAACGTAAGAATAATGGAATATATAAAGAATTATTAAAAAAAAAACATAAATAATTATAATACAGGGAAATAAAATAAGCATAGCATACAAATACCACTAAAACTAATATTTTTATATAAACAAATGAAATAAAACAATTTGATGTATCAGAATTACGCAGTTTACGGCTTAGAATTTATATATTCTCGTAAAATATTGTTTTCAACTTGACTTTAAGTATAAATTCCAGAAAATTATAAATATGCAAGTTTAATTTAATTAAGTCTAAAACTGCAAAAATGTTCCATTAAATTGTATATTCCCAACAGTCTTCAAACTTTAGCGCCAAAAAAGCACAGTGGCCTTCAAACTGCAATGTTGTTATTCATAGCTAAGTTTCCCACCGTTTCTCAGCAAAGTTTACACCCTTTTTCAGAGCCTCAGAGTATGGCAACGCCAACGTCATGAGTGTGGCCATCTGCCGTTAAGGCAGAAATATGCTCATTGAAAAAGTAACAACAAAAACCAAAACAAATGGATTCTTGTTAGTTTTCTTATCAAAGGCGAAAAACTAGTGGAGTTTCCGTAGTTTATAGTTGTTGTAGTAGGAAATGCGCCTCACCAAGCTGTGGCAGAACCGCTCGCCGGGTGACCGCCACCTGAGCACCTATTTCTGCTTTGCGGCAGTGCGTCTGCTGCTGGTTTTCGTGCCCCAATTGGGCTACGTGCATCCCGATGAGTTCTTCCAGAGCGTGGAGGTGATGACTGGTGAGGATTGGGAATGAAGGAGGATAAGGAGTGGCTTAATTCATATTTACCCTGTACAGGCGACCACTTTCGGCTGGAGCACACGCGCGCCTGGGAGTTCAACAACTCGATGCCGGTGCGGAGCATAACGCTGCCCTTTGCCCTGCTCCGAGTGCCCTGGAGCTTCTACGAGTTCATAGCCATGTACCTGCGCACCTGGTGGGACGTGGAGCTGCTGGGCACGTATGCGTATGTGGTCTTTCCGCGGCTGGTTTACACGCTGATCTCGTATAGCAACGATTGGTGCCTGTACAGGATCTGCCGGCTGTACGGGCTGCGCTTCGAGATCCGCCTGCTGGCGCTGGGCAGCTCGTGGGTGCTGCTCGTCTTCGGCACGCGCACCTTCTCCAACAGCCTGGAGATGGCCATGTGCTCGTGGCTGCTCTGCCTGGTGGCCGAGTGCATGCTGCGCACCAACACGGTGGTGTACAAGAAGGAGTTCCTCGAGGAGAAGTACGACAAGGCGGAGTCCATAAGCGAACGCGTGCGCATCTGGAAGTTGAAGAACGCCCTGCCGCCGCACAATCTGCAGCACCTGCTGCCCATGTCCACGATCTGCGTGGCCGGGGTATTCAACCGGCCCACCTTCCTGCTCTTCGGGGCGCCCATGGTCTTCTTCTGGCTGCTGCGCGGCATGGGCACGCGGAGCGTCACCTTCCGGGACTTTAACCTGCGCATTGTGCTCTTCTGCCTGTGCTCTTTGCCAGCTCTAGTGGTGTTCATCTTCTGCGACTCGCTGTACTACCAGCACTTGACCGTGGGCGAGCTGCACATGATGCATCTGAACATCGACAACTTCGTCTTCACGCCCTGGAACTTCATCAAGGCGAACCTGGACTCGGCGCAGACGGCCAGCCACGGCGTGCATCCCTGCTACGTCCACCTAATGGTCAACATGCCGATGCTCTTCAATGTCCTGGCCCTGGCCTCGCTGGGGGCCTTTGCCCAGCTGCTGCTGCGCTTCTTCCGGGCCGAGTACCAGGTGCTGCCGCGCTTCCAGAGCATCGTCTCGCTCATGTCGGGCGCCATCTTCGTGCCGCTCTTCTTTCTCTCGCTGATCAACCACCAGGAGCCGCGCTTCCTGCTGCCGGTGACCTTCCCGCTGCTCCTGCTGCACGCTCCCAAGCTGGTCACCGGCTTCAGTGCCAAGTATCCCTTCCAGAAGGACCACCCGCTGCTGCGTTGGTTCTACGACAGGTGGCTCTCGAGCAGGGCTTCCGGTCCGTATCTCCTGAAGATTTGGTACGTGAGCAATGTGGCGCTCACGCTCTTCTTCGGTTTCATCCACCAGGCGGGGGTGTATCCGCTGGCTGCGGACATGTCGCATGTGATGGCCACCAAGCCGGCGGCCACGCACGTCCACCTGATGACCTCGCACATCTACAGCCTGCCCCTGCACCTGCTCAACATTCCCAGCTCCCGGGTGCTGCACTTCAACAGGCAAACCCACCAGCGCTACCGTCGGCCGCGGGACTTCTACTTGTACGAGTACGGCGGGCTCTCCCTGGACTCCCTGCTGCAGAAGGTGAAGCTCATCAGCGGCAACTGCGAGGTGAAGCAGAACGGACCGAGTCGTCTGCGCTACAAGCTCTACTTGGCCATTCCGGCCTCCCTGAGCGCCGATCTTCACGAGGCCCTGGTGCACTCCAATGCCAGCAGCTACCTCAACTTCGAGCTGCTGAACGTCTTCTATCCGCATCTCTCCACGGAGGCGTTTCCCCGCCTGCAGGGCAGGCATCCCTGCGATGTGGACGCCCCTCACTGGGCGCACGACGATCTTCGAGGAACCTGCTCCGCGGAGCAGCCGCCGGCGCTGAGCTTTGCCTACCTGAACAAGCAGTTCAGCTCCTTTGTCCACCAACTGGGACTGGCGCTGTACGAGATCGATGTGAGGCGCAAGAAGCCGCCGCTCTCAGTGGAGCTGAAGAAGAAAGCCACCTTGCCGGAAACTATTGAGTAGGGTGAGCTATTCTTCGGTAATTCCAAGTGCCTTGAACCAAAGTCATAGGCTAAGATTGAACTAAGCTACCTTCTATTGTATTTCACGGTCGTTCTGATCTTGTAAAGCACAAGCTACAAACATTCCTGCTGGCCCGCACAGAATACTTTATAAATAATCCTAGTCACTACCATTTAGCTACTTAATCTATTAATTATCCATTAAGTTTTGACAAATACTCGAGCCAATCCATAGAATAATATTACAAAAGTGACCAAAGAGAGAAGCGGAGCAGCTGAAATGGAAATCCCAGCGGCAAGGTGAGTCTGCTCCCAGCACCCACACACAGTAATCGGTTATCAGAATCGTAATTCCAATTGCCAGTTGCCTCGAGCTGGAGAATGCTGGGAAAGAGTAATCCATTTGACACGCCTTTGCAAGGGCGGCATCCGCGTTCATTGAACGTTACGTGGCAGAAATCTCGTTGCGTTCTAATTTAGATTTTTGTATTTGGGGCTGTCGCCTAAGCCGGAAACCCGTTTTGGCAAACATTGCCCTGGCGACAATTGGCCTATAAATGGGCCGAGAAAAGTGGCCAACAGCATCAGTCGCTGACCAACCAACAAACCCAAACCAACCAAATCAACATGAAGGTAAGCCACAGCCTGCCCTCAGGATCTTACAAGTGCTAAAGGATTCTGCTCTCTTTTTCCGCAGTTCCTCATCTGCTTGGCTCTCTGCATCGCCGCCGCCCAGGCTGGCTTCATCGCCTCTCCGGTGACCACCTACGCCGCTGCTCCTTACGCCGCTACCTATGCCGCCGCTGCTCCTGTGGCCTACAGCGCTCCCGCCTACTCCACCTACGCTGCCGCCGCTCCTGCTTACACCACCTATGCCGCTGCTGCTCCGGCTTACTCCACCTATGCCGCTGCTGCTCCTGCCTACACCGCTTCGGTGTACAGCGCCCCGGCCTACACTGCTCCGGTGACCACCTATGCCGCCGGCCCTGCCTACACTGCTCCCATTTCCACCTACGCTGCTCCGGCCATCGTCAGCCCCTTCCTGAAGAAGAAGTAAAGAGCAAAAGCCCATTGATCCATCCGAATGATTTGATAACTAAATAAAGCGCCAATTCAAGCGAATGTTTGCACAGTGTTTAGTTTCTTGGAACTTCAAGTTAATGTAGCTAAACGGGATGACTGAAGCGGCCGAAGAAGAGCATCCGGGTGCCTTCGTTGATGGAAAACAGGAAGGGTCGGTTCACAACTATCTCCACATCCTTTGACTTCGATCTGGTCACCACGTCGTTGCCTATAGAAGGATTACAGCTTGGAGTAAGTGAATCTATAGCCGAAAGATATTATCAAACCTGTGGCGATTGCCGACTTGGCTCCTTGGTCGCTAAACTGAATGACAGTCGACTGCAATAGCCTGTCGATCTTCATCTTGTCCTTGGCCGTGAATAGCTCCGAGAGATTGGCCTGGTCAAACACATTCTTGTTGACCCCGAGATCGACCAGGGCGGGGATCACATCGAATCTGTACCGAAACTTGAACTGCGGCACGGAGAGACGGACAGTCTTGGGAACCAGTCGCTTCATATTCAACTTCAATATATTTTCCTCCATCTTCTCCATGCCAAAGGATTCTCTCGGCACCATCAGGGTCAGGGAAATGTTCGTGTTGGCGTAGGGCAGAATCACCACGTGGCCGTCTATGGCCTGTTGATAGTTGTAACTGAAGGTGCCCACCACCTGCATCATTTTAACCGGAAGCGAGACCCTCTCGTCCGGCACATAAAACTTCCCATCGACTATTGGATAAAACTTGTACATCCACAGACCGTTGAAGCTGATGGCGGTAGCCAAGTAGACTTTCATCGACTCCTCCAGCTCCAGCGGCTCGAGAAGCTCCTCGAGGCTGCTGTCCGTGTTCGTGGTGATCCATTGGTTGATCTTTCCCACCCCCTGGGCACTCACTTCCATGTTATCGGTCTCGATATGCGAATATGTTTTCAACATTTCCTTAAACGACGGCTTCACCTTGAGTCCTTTGGTGTAGAGTCGACTGGCAATCCGAAAGCGAGGATTCTCCCGCAAGGTCAGCGACTGCAAGCGTTCAAAGTCCTTCAAAACCTGCTCCTTTAAGGTACCGGTGTAGCCCAGGACATCCCTCAACTCAGTCTCAGTTTCCCCTCCGGCTGCCAGGTAAAGTTGGGCCAGGGCCAGATTGATGGCCGGAGGACATATGAAGATGTTGTTATGTGGCAGATCGTTTATCACCCTCGAAGCCAGCTGCAGGGCGGAGAATTTCGTCGGTTTCTGAGCTGATATGCCAGCGAGCAGCAGGAGACTCCACACAATCCTCGCCATGGCTAGGGGGGACTGAGCAAACCTTTTTCCAGCGGTTCAAAAGCCTCAGACACAATGGATTCGTTATAGATTATTTATTTATTACGCTTGTTAAATGCCTACAACATATCGGTTCGACACTATAGCTACATTTCACTTACGAGCTAGGGAGCGATAGAAGCGAAATACAAAACAAATTGCAATATTTGAGATGGGAGCCGAGGGGCTGGTTGGTTGGTTCTCTCAGCGGCGGTTGTGGCTCAGATACACGGGACTCTTCGGTGCGTCGGCCTCCTCGAACTCAATGTCCTCGGGTTCGATTTCGTCCTCGTTCCAGCGCACCATGCGATCGCTACTACATTACGGTTTCGGGTTCGGTTTCGGATTCGGTTTCGGATTCGGATTCGGGGAGAGAAAGTAAGTTCAGAATATATAGACTTTGTCGCTGTGAACACAATAAGAATTTGTGTGTGTTTTGGTTGGTACTCTTGTCTCTGGCATGTGCTCAAGATTCGATCAAATCAATCAAAAAACCAAAATCAAAATCAAACGCAAGGCAAAAAACAAACTCTGACTGAGCAACTGAGAATACGGTTAATAACGTTGGTAGAACCTGTTCAAGCCGGCCGCTGGCGGGGGCGGTGGCGGCGGAGCGCCCCTGGGCGGCGTGCGTCGGGCGCTGAAAATTCCAAAAAGAAATCATTGTTGTTATTTGCAAAAAGTTATTATTGTTGTTTTATCTCTAATTATCTCTTTATACGAAGCTGTCACAGAAATCTTGAGTGAATTAAAGGCTGATTGGCTTGGTAGCCTCTAAAAAAATCAATAGGTGTTTGAAGAGTGAACTCTGAGAGAGGTTTAAGTATTGAGATATTTGCTGAGTAATTGATTTCGTCATGGTTAAGGTATGTATATATCTACATTTATATGTGTAAATCCATATGTTTAAGGTTCTTTCTCAAAATATTAATATTTTCCTTTGATTTTACACAGAGATTGCAATGAGGGGTTCCGTTTTCCGCAATCTATATTCTCTCTTCCACGCTTTGCCTGCAATTTACAAGCAATAACGACTGAGAGAGCTTTTTAAGCTGCTCTGAGAGAGCTTTTAAATTAATTATCTTCGATTATAATTGATAGAATAATTGATAGATCTCGTTGAAATTAATTTCACAGAGATTTCTGTAACACTTCTCCCTAATTCCCAGACTTACGCCGCAACGTCCGCATCCATGTGAGCTCCAGCACCATAGGCATCGCTTTCGTCCAGGTCGAATTCATCGGTGCCAGTGCGTTGGCTGTGGAATACAAAGGATTATATAGCAATCTTAACCAAACCCAAAGGAGATTCACTGATTTGGCTAATGGACGGGGTGAGAGTACTAGGTGCTGGTGGTGGATGCTCTTCTAAAGGCCTAAAGGTTTCTTTTTGAAAGGATCCTGGGTCCGGGGACACTCACAGTCGCTGATTCCGCTTGTTGACAATGTCCTGCACGGCTCGGGCGGTCAGCGACACCTTGCTCTTCAATCGCATCGGCGTGCGGGGCATCGGAACGGCGGCCGGAATGTCCGGATTGACGCTGAGCACGGGGGTTACGGGGCGCCGGACCATTTCACTGCTAGCTCTATCCGCGTTGGTACGAGTACTACGTCTGGCATGCAGAGATTTTGGGGGGCAGACAGTGACATTGAGTGGGACCTCAACCGGGGATCTTGGGGATCAGGGTCACTTACAACTTGGGCTTAGTACGGACATTAGAGCGATGATGGCTGCGCGGATCTGCGACCCGTTGTTCTGGACTAACACTGGACTGGTTATGGGTGAGGCTGTGGCTGTGGCTGTGGCTCTGGGTCTGAGACTGATTCTGGCTGCGCCACCCACTGTCCTCGGCATGATCCTCAAAGTCGAACTCCTCAGTGCCCTGCCGGCGACTGTTCGCAGAGAGGGTAAAGTTAAGGCAAGGTCTCTAAGGTTCTGGGGGTGCCTCGACTTACAGCGGCGGCTTGACTTTATTATTACGCGACTGCCAAATATTCAGAATCTTTCTAGTCTGACTGGTCTCACGCTCCCGCTCACGGGAGTTGGCCCTACTGGGACCGCTGGACGAGCCCCAATTGTCATCCTCGGGGTCGTGGCGCCTAAGGCAATGATGGAATGAGCTTGAGATGCGGCGCCTCAATGGTGCTTTAATGGGCTCTACTCACAGCTGCTGGCGACTGCGGCTGCGCACCGGCGTGTTCAAGGCGGAGACGTCGCGGCCACGGCTCAGCTCACGCTCCCGACTCCTTTGATCCCTGACCCGCTCCCGCTCCCTGTCCGTTTCCCGCTGGTTCTGCTCCGGGCGCCGCTGCTGCTGCTGCTGCTGTTGCTGCTGCTCCCTTGAGGGAGTGGAGTCTTCGTCGGCCAGGTCCAGGGTTTCCTCAGTGGCAGTGCGTCGTCTGTGGAAGGGTAAGGTCTATGTGTTAATAGTAGTTTATACCGGACAAGGGTCAGTTATGCATATGAGCATCGAAGGGAACAACCCCTTAAATTTACATAAAAATGAATATGAAAAGAGTTTCACTCCAAAGTGGATTCCCAACATGACTTACAGTGGTGGCTTTGGCCTGGCTGTGCTGCTGGTGCTCCTCTCCCTGCTCTGCTCCCGCCTGCCGCTCCTCCCGCTGGCCGCGGCACTGCTCGTTCGCTGCTTCTTCCTCCCGCGACTCTCGCCGCGCTGCTCCTGCTCCGGACTCCGGTCGCTCCTCCTGTGGCGACCCTTGTGGCGCGTTTGGGCCGCCTGCATGGCATTCAGACGCGTTTGGACGGTAATCAAATTAAGGCCAACCGGAGTGCCAATGGCCCAGAGGAGGAGCGTGAGGAAGATGAAGAAGGTCAGGCCGTTGATGAAGTCCACCATGTTGCGGCAGAGGAAGGAGCGGCTGGCATCGAAGGTGTCGTAGAAGGGTCGGCACTTGGTGGTGGTGTCGCCCAGCTGGGACTCCATGGTGGCCCGACTGCTGGTCAAATAGGCCTTCAAGCTGTGTGCGATGAGAGTAGGGAAAATATGTTGCAGTTAAATTAATAAATAAATTCATTAATAAGGAATGGCTTCTACAAGCGCTTCATTTTCCCCTTAAATTTATGAAGCCTACCTTTGGGCTCTACAAAATAGTCGGTTAAAATATCCGGTTGTTTTGGTAGTTCTCAAGGCTTAAACCCGAAACAATACAACTATTCTTAAGCCCTTGAGTTCACTAAAACATTAAAGGAAAACTTAATTGTTTGTTTTCCCCATTGTTCGGAGGAGAGCCCTTCAGTTCCTAAGTGGCCGTAACAATTACAAAATGTTTATAAATTCCACAGGGAATTTGTCATCGGACATTCTCAGGTTTCACCAACAAAATATTTTGAATTCCTGGCCAATTCACCTTCCATAAATGCCCATTTTCGAGCGTGTGTGTGCGTGTGCTTACACTTGGAAAAACACTGAAAATGCAATCATGACACTTGGCAAACTTAATCAAACGATTAGGACTTTCAATTATCTGATAAAACCGGAAACTATGTATAGTACTTCGGGGGTGCTTCTGCACTGCTCCTGCATGGCTCCAGAGCAATTGTTCAAGTTGTTTGTTTCTCTGCCAGCTACCGAAAGAGCAACACAATAATAAAACTCAAACACGCAGACAGACAGAACCAGAATGCAGCTGCAAGTGCGGTGGGAAAAGTGGCTGGAAAAGCGGAATGCGAGTGTTTTCGAGTGTGTGGAGGTGGCGGGTGGGGCTTCCCCCCTAACTTTTCGGTTGAAAATCTCTGAGAATTTACCGCAATTAACTTTGGCCAACAGTGAGTGTGTGCCTGCGCCTGGCAAGGTGGGCTGATTTTGCATAGCAGCAGAAATAGGAGATTTCCGGTATAGTTTATAGGTATATTGCCCTTAAACGGGAGGTCTATGAACTGGGAAAATAAAGAGGCTTTTTCCTATTAAATTTGGTAGGAATTTGTTTGGAAATTGCTGATAAACACCGTTTACTTAGTTATAAACTGATAACTTCACTTGAAGTTGGTTTAAAAGAGGAAAGAGTTTATAGATGATGCAAAAAGTAAGTCTTAAAATGGGTCAAGGGTTCCCTTCTTGAAAATATTGTAAGGCTAAGAAAATTATATTTATTTTGTTTGCTTCTAAATATTATATTCAAAGTGTCTAAGATCTAAGAATATAATTACTCGCGCCGTAAATATTTTATTATTTGTAGAAAGTAAACCAATTATTCTATTTTTCTCTGAAATAATGAAATACAACTCACCGATCCGTGTAGGCTCTCGTCATATTGTAACATATCTCGCTGGCCTTGTTCTCCAGGTAACCCTGGATGCTCTTCAGGTGGTTGAGCGTCTGGTTGACCTGCTTGGCCCAGGGATCCCGCTGCAGCTCCAGTGCGGTCAGATGATAGAGTATCTCGTTCTGCAGGTTCTCCAGCGGCTGGAGAATCGAGGCCTGCAGCCGCTTGGCCCGGCTGCCCAGGGTGGTCATGCGCGAGGACGTGGCCACATCCTGAATCTGGCGAAAACAAATCGGATGAGTGAATTGAATGCCTGGCGGTTTACATTATGCACTGCACGTAGATCCGCCATGGCAACCACCGCCAGTGCCACCCTCTTAATTGAAACTAATCAGGCGGGGTGCCAGGTGCTCCCCTCTCTGGTGCACTCACCTGCAGGGCCACCCGCTGCATCTGATCAATGAACGTGGCCAAATCCTTTTCGGGCGTGGGCGCACCCACGCTGCTGCGGTACGTGGTCAGATTGAACGAGGACGTCTGCAGCATGTTCTCGAGGATGTTCTGGACGGACTGCGTCAGCGAGAGGAGCGTGCGCCCGGACACGGATATCGCATCGATGGCGGTGGACACTTTGGGGAACTGCTTCAAATCGGCTATTTTGGTGGTATTCACGAATGCATCCAATTGAAAGACATTGTACGATGCTTGATTTTGCTCGCAGCCTCTGTTTCAAAAGGTTGTCAAAGAAACGTCAAAATAGCAAAGGGGCTGGACTCGGTTCGTCGGAGCCCCGGCTAAACCCGTAATATCTACGTGGGCAGAGGGGCAGAGGAGCAGAGGATGTGCGTCCTGGCGAATTTGGCAATTTATGCCCCTACTACGGACTCCTACGCAGCCGCCGCCTGCATGTGCATTTTGTATTCTGCCCGGATAATTGGAATCGTGCTTAAAATTTGCGGTTACAAGAGGGGTGCCGGTGGGCCTTGGACTATGGGTTCAGGATTCTCTATCGGGGCTATCGGGGGGTGATGCGTGCGGCTAGTTGAACTGGCATTGGCATTGGCGTGTTCCCTGCAAAATTGAGTGCCATGTGGCTAGCAAAATTTCATTGGGCTTTCAAAACTTTGTGGCTTGGGGCCGTTCGCTAGGTAGGTAGCTTAGGAGTACCCTTCAGTTCGGCATGGGCTGGACTTGGATGGCATTTCGAAGCCGAATAACTTCGAGAGTTAAAGAGAGGGAGATAGACTGCGGTGCTTGGCATTGCGTTGCGTTGCGGTTGCCCAAGTTTCCAGCTGGGAAGGACCAAGGAAAAGTTTCCAGAGTGTGGCAACAATAATCACAGAAATGGGTAATCACAGTGGAATCGATTAAGTGCTTTGCAGGGGCTTCGATTGGACAGAAATGAGATTTTAGGAGGTGTTACGATGAGCCTTAGCTCTTATGAGTTATCTTTTCAAAGAGAAATATTATTCTGTTAGGGAAATTATGTTTCAGAAGAAGGTTTGAGTTAAAGACTTAAGATTTACATAAGCTTCGAGGGAAATCAGAAAGAATTTAGTATATATTATAAATCAGATCTTGATAAATACTTTCTAGTTTTTAAAATTAGAAAATAATAAGGTTTAAGAGAGGCAAAAAACTAACATAAAATCAGTTTCCTAAAAAGAAAGTCTTGTTATTTTGACATCTTTACATTTTGGTGCATCGAGCCGGATGGGTCAATATTATAGATATGGTTAGTAGATCTATAGAAATAATTTGAGCAAAGATTATATTATAAAGCTATCGTTTTGATATTAAATAAGACCAAAGTCAATCATTTCCTCTGTGTAATCTTTAAAAACCCGCGAATATTTCACCTCCCTGCCCCGATTAATTCCCTCTCAACAGCTAATCGATTCGACCATAAAAATTGGAGTACATTTTGACTCTTGCCACACACAGCAAGAGGCAGCCAGGCAGCCGGGCAGCCAGTCTCTCTGGGTCTCTGGGGGGCAATCAAAATTACAGGCACGTACAGTATCAAAGTAATTGGATAACAAAATTCGTTACTCGGCGCTGGCTTGGGCTACCTGGGAAAGTCTAGATACACACACACTCATGTACATACGTTAGTGGACTCACCTGAGGGCCTGGCCGAGGCCCACATTGACCACGGACCGGTTGACGCCAGCGGGACGCAGCAGCTCGCCAATGATGCCCGTCTGGGGCTCCCGGGCGTATGCGTAACCCGGCTTGTCCAGCAACTTGCCCAGCGTGGAGTAATCCCCATCGTACAGCGATCGGCAGACAAAGACCTCGGCATTGCCACCAATGGCCAAGGAGAAGACCCCGTAGAAGGTCAGACCGATGCTGGCCAGGCAGATGAGCATGACGGCTATGAAGAAGACCACGCCCGACTTGGAGTTGGACTCGCAGAGAAAGCAGCAGTAGGACATGAGCATGAAGAGCATCACCCAGACTATGACCATGCCGGCGATCCAGCCCACGCTCCAGTAGGCATCCGCCCAGTCCTTGAGCTCGTTGTAAGCCGGCTGCAGCGAGGGCCAGGTGCCCTCCAGTCGCCGGAGCAGTCCGTTCACCGTGGAGGTCAGCTGCTGGGCATTGGCCGTCGTCCGGTGCCGTATGCTGGCCAACTGCTCAAGCGTGTCTGGGGATGGGAAAAGTTTTGTGGCCAATTCAATTAGCATCCACCGAGCAGAACTAGAACTTAAGGACTCTAATTAATATTGGGGCCCTCCTGGCTCTGTATCCTTGTATCTCTGGTCGAGTGTGTTTCGGAAATTGCATTGCCAGAAGATTCATGGAGCTGGGCAGGGGGACTGGGATTGGAATTGAATGGGAAGCCTGACACCTGGACTATTGATTGAATTGTACACTTAGTTCGGTACCATAATTGAGTTTCGACCAGGGGAACAATATGGACTTGGAAGCCGATTAGTACGGACTGGGAAAGGGAACAGAGCCTAGTAGTCTCTGTAAATACGCGCCCGCTTCCACTTCCGCTTCCGCTTTAACTTTGATTGCTCTACTCACAGTTCCGCTCATATGCCGTGTCATGTTTAACTTGTTGCGGGAAATTGCTGAAAATGGAACGTGACACGCCAACTTCCGATGTCAGATTTTTGACAGTGGCCCCAAATTCAATTTCGCCCAAGTAGCGCATACGGAAGATGCTCTGGTCCTCTTGCAACTGACAAATTGTCGGCGATGTCGACATCGTCGTCGTGGTAGTCGTCGTTGCAGTTGTCCAGGAAATAAGATATTGCGGGCGAAATTAGAAAAACAGTGCAGTGCGGGTGGTGGAGGGAGAGAAAAGGGGGAAAAGGAAGTAAAAGTACAAATTATTTATACGTTGAACTAGAAATAAAGGCTATGCTCGGTGACCGAAGCTTGGAATACCCTTACGGGGGACATATTTCTAAGATAAAAGAAAAAAGATAATAGATAAATATTCTTCTCCATAAAATATACCTAATATAATATATTATGCTGAATTAATATGCTGAACTTCCTAATAAAAATATATAATAGAAAATATTATATGTAGAATTACCTATAATCAAAATTATATTGCACAAATTAAAATAAACCTTTCAAAAATCGCATTTATAGGTATACTTTAAATTAAGTAATATTGAAAATATTGAAATTGAAAAATAAATATGTTATTAGAAGAAATGCTTATTACAAATATTTAGTGGAAAATATTATATGTAGAATTACCAATAATTGCATTTTTATAGAATTTATAGGTATTCTTTAAATTAAGTAAAGTTAGAAAAGGTTTTGCAAAGATAAGAAATTAATTTCTGGTATTTCTCTTTAATTTTCAATTATAAATTATAAGGAGACAAAATATTTCTTAAACATGGATAAACCTAGAGGTGTTTTTAAACGTGATTGTCAATTCCTGAATACTTCTATCTATGATTTAAAATTTTTCTTCAACAATTGTTTACATAGGGAGGCTTAAAGAATATATTACAAATATATAAAAATCCCCAAAGAATGCATAGAAAAATCTCCCACCAAAAAGGGTATAAAAACGGGTTATAATCGAGCGTCTGAGCCACGCCAAAGGACTCACAGTCTTCAAGGCGTCCACCACGCCGTTCTCCTCGAAGCTGCGTATACGCAACGTGTCGCAGAGCGGGCGGTCGCGGTACGTGCACTGGCGCTGCAGCACGGACAGCTGGATCTGCAGCTCCTCCATCCGGGCGGCCGCCTCCTGGGACAGCTTCAGTGCCCGGCCGACCGTCTCCTGCAGCATGAGGACGCGATAGATGAGCTCCGCGTTCGCTGACAGCGACAAATGCACGAAAATATTATTATTATTATTTGCAGCGTTATTGTAGCGTGTTTTATTTGGACAGGACAGGCGAACGAGGGGAGACTGGGAGTCAAAGGAGCATGATTCCAAATTACACATTGTGTTCGAAGGCGAACATAATGGAGTTGTCATCTTGGCAATTGTGCGGAGGATCCGGCTGGCTGCCTCCGTTTGCATTCTCCCCCAGAGATGAAATTGGGCGCAAACAATCGGTTTGGCTATATAGAAACTATTTATTTGCCATTGGACTGCGCCTGCTGTTTGCTAGTTGCTACGGCTTGGATTTGTTCAGATTGTTTGGAGAAGTGGGTTTGCTATAAAGGAACTAAAATAATGATGATAATCTCTTGGTCCTTGAAGCCTCAAGTTCCTTAAAGGAACCTTTCAGATTGAAGAAATCAATGGAAATCAAGCTGAGAGTAGGAAATGTGAAAAATTTACAATGCCCACACCCTGCACATCCTGCATCCTTTACAACCCGTTTGCCAATGAAAGGTCACACCCATTTTAGCTGTAATTTATTGGGGCTGGTTTATTGTCATGTTTGGCCAACTGGGAATGCGGTTTGGGGGAGTGACGGCCCACATCTACTACACTAGGTCTACTGCCCATGTTCGCCTTGCCACGAACAATGGAATTTGGGTCAAGTCCGTAACCAGACAATCGCATGGCAATCGCTTGGGAGCACTTAACCAGAGCGCCCTGCCACCCAGTACTAGCACTCGCATCCGTACTCACCCAGGCTGAGTGTCGTCAGTGAATCATACGCCAGCTCAAGGCCAGTGTGTGCAGATATTTCCGCTTGAATCGGCTCGCCGAGGAGGACGTCCACGTCTGCGGGCGAGAGAAAGAGGAGGGACAGACACACACATGGATATAAATTCATACATTTACATTGCAGCTGGCGAGGATTGGGAAAGTTTGAGCATAATGCGTGGATCGAAGGCCGTAAGTGCACGGTTTCGAGTACAAAGTTGGCAAAGCGATTGCCGATTGCAAACTTTTGTGTCGCCCTCTCCGCCAACTGACCTTCCAAGTCTTTGACGACCCGCTCCACGGAAACGTGGAAGCCATTATCCAGTTTGTGTTTGATCTGCAGATGCGTGTCCTTCAAGAAGACCTCCACGTCGTGCACCGCCGACTTGACCATCTCGGGCGTCATCTCCACGCCGGCGGACAGGCGACTGTTGGCGTAGAATATACTAAAGTCGCTTAGCCTTTAACGAAGATTAAAACCTTCAATTACTCTGGGGAAAATATTTAAGATTTAAGATTTAAGAGAAGCTCAACCCACGTCAGCAGCACGAACACAATCCAGAGGGTGACCAGGCCGGCGCTCTTGCGGCAACGCAAGCTCTCCTCCAGCGCCTCGTCGCGGATGTTGCAGGGTGCGTTCCGTATGTGATCCACCTCCTCCTGCGTGGACCGGCGACCGCAGCACCAGGCACAGGTGGCAATCAGCGGCACTAGGGCCAGGATGGCGAACACGCTCATCAGGGCTATGAAGCCGGACTCGATTTTAATGGCCTAAATGGGGCGGAAGCAGGGACTTTGAGGTAAGTCGAAAATGCACAAAGTCACAGGGACCACTCACATTGGAGGCAAAGTCCAGCAGGCTGACATTTTTGTGTAGGACATCGCGAATGGAATCTGGAAGGTATAAAGGGGGAAGGGTTAACTGGTAGCTCGAGTATAGTATGGGAATAATAACCCTTTAAATGCTCCTCAAACTCCCATTAAATCCCTAAAAACCCCAAAAAAGTTCATCCATCTCAACTGACTTTTATTGCAGGACATGCTCGGAATTATCACTGGATAACTGCGCTGCCTGCTCCTCGTTCACGTGCTGGATTACCACCACGTTGCAGAGATTGGCCTGGACCAAGGTACGCGTGTCCGTCTCGAGCAGCTCCTGACGGGGAAAGGCCGTCATCAGGACAAAGTTCCGCGAGGAGTTCTGTGGACTGGCCTGCCGAGCATATCGATAGAGGTCTCCTATGTTGTGGGTGAGATTGAAGCGCACGGCCACCCGGCTTCCGTCGGCCAGTCTCAGCTGGACCGTGGTAATGGCCGCACCCTCGTTGAGCTGCACCGCCGGCAACTCCACCTGCGCTGTGGCCACTACACCCAGATTGGGCGTGGGACTGTTCAGGGAACGACCTGGGCCCATGAACTGCTTCCGCGACAGTTGGCGAAAGGATTCGTTGGTGTGATCCTGCACGCTCAGCTGGACGCGCGGCCTGTTGTCCAGCATCTCCTCCGGGTAATCGCCACGCAGGACGGCGCGCAGGAAGCGCTCGTTCTCGGGCAGGGCGTAGAGCCTCAGCGAGCCGTCGTCCAGGGAGAAGCCCTCGGACCACAGGTGCAGCACCACCATGGTGTGCTCCTCCTCGGTGGACTCGTTGTCCGAATCCTCGCCAGGCGGACGAGCTGGTGGCGGATTGATGGGGTGAGCACTGCCCAGGGGAACCCCATGACCCCACACCCGCAGACTCCGATCGCTGTCGATGGTGGTCAGCGCTGGAGTGGAGTTGTCGATGCCCACCCGCTTCTCCGTGATCGGCTCCTGCCCCGAGGAGGAGCTGCCCGACTTCTCAGCCTGATAGCCATCCTGGTCGTTCTCCCGCCTTCGAGAATGCTGACTAATCAGGGATTGAAGATCCCGTTGGCTGCTATCCTCGGTGGCGGGATTTTCGGTGGCAGGTTTCTCCGGCTTTGGGTCCGACTCCTTCTTGGCCGCCGTGTCGGACTCGTAGGTACCGCTGGCCACCTCCAGCGACCAGTTGTTGGAGCTCAGATACTGACGAGCTACCTCCTCCCGCACGCCATGCCGCTTCATGAAGGTGCTCAGCTTCTGCTCATCGGTCATCTGAACAGGCACGACCAAACCAACCAATTTTGGGGCAATTTCGATGGATGGAACTTACATTTATTTTAATGGGATGACCACTGTGGCAAGGCCGCCTAAGCTACGGACTATGGACTATGGTCTGAAAATCCGTGTGGCGACCAAAGCCACAGCCATGGCCACGTTGGGTGAGAGTCCAACATGCATATTTAATGGAAAAAGGTTTACGGCTGCGGTTGCCACTCCATTCAGGTTCCAAAGCTACAGAGACTATTTAAGCCTTGATTGTTTTTAACCGAAACCAAAGTATTAGTGCACAGAGAAAAATGGTTTTTAGATTTTAGTTTAATGTATTATTATTTAAATTATTACTTGGTTAAATCTCTATCAGCTAACTTCTTTCTTTTATAGAGTTTATGGTAATTATTAGTCTTAAATAGCATGCCGACAAGGTATCAAGGTGCAGCATTCCGTGAGGTTCAGCTTGAGTAGATAATTTAAATTGGGACCTTATTATATAATTTAATTAATAAATCTTAAAATAACCATTTCTGTTTCGTATTTAATTCAATTTGCAATCAATTTAAAGGACTTAACAACACTTATATTTCCGAATATATTTTTAATACGAACTAAACCTTAGTAAATTTACCAAAAAAAAACCTGTTAACAGTGAAAATCTCATCAGTTCCCCCATTATTTATCTCTCTGTGCACTATTTAACCGGACATTTCCATCTGTCCCGCCGAATAACTCGCCTATCCTCCAAATACTGTCCCGAATTTACATCTCTAATGCCTTCATTGTTGTCGAGCTGAACGGGGGGCGGCATACCCATCCGCCCACTACCATGGATACCACACGCACACACACATGGATCCAGGGACATTAGGGCAGAAGGACACGCCCACAGACAGGACACAGAGGGATAGAGGGATAGAGGGACTCACCCAGCGGCAATTCCTCGGGCGTGATAAGCGATAAAAATTCACTAACGTAGGTGAATATAAATGGTCCTGGCGCTATGTCCATGCCCGGTATGCTGTAGGTAAAAAATGTGGCTGGCGTTGTTGGTGCTGTGGTTGTTGTTGCTAATGCCAGTGTCGTGGCCGCCGCCGCCGCCATCGCAGATGTGGTGGGTGCTCCGGGTACGGATCCGGATCCGTAGCCCGCCATTGCCGCCGTGGCTGCTGCTGCTACTGCGGATGACGAGGACATAATTGTTGTTGCGGCTGGCGTTGGCAGTGTTAGATTACGCTGGTCCATCTTCGGCCGGATGGCTGCCTTAACTTGGCCTTAACTCTCGCTGCTGGCTGCTGGCTGCTGGCCAGGGCTCGCCTCCTGCGAATGAATTAATGCGGAACAGGCATGACCATGAGGGATCCGGGGCTAAGCAAAAACAAAAAACACACACACACACAAATATGCGGCACCCGGGAAAGGAGGATGTTGTAAAATATTTTCGGAATTTTATGTTCCAATTATGCATTCATATGTATGTATGGGGTCCATGCCCAAGTAACTAGCTTCGGGGGCGTCGCTAGCAACTCACTGGGACCATGTGACATTCACCAAATTAATGAATATGGCCGAGCCGTGAGGAATTTTCACATATTTTCCAAACATATTAATTCTTGTGGGTCCTTACATTGTATTTATTATCCTCAGAGTGACCTTGTTTCGGGGATAAACTTAAAAGTGGCCCCTAAGTTGGGTGTATAATATTACGTATACGTAGTGTTGACCAGAAATAGTGTGCTAATACTACTTATCATTAAATAAATATACTTGTATCTGTAACTCCCCTAACTCCCTTTTACTTTTTCCTTCCAACTTAAACTATTAGTCCTTAAACTTTTATAAACAATTCTCACTTTGGAGTGTCATACCTTAAATTAAGTATCCGCCGCGTGTGTCCCCTAGTTGGCCATCAGCGTGGGCTAGCCTGACAAGGTTCTGTTCCATTTAATTGCCGTCCCTGAATGTTGCCTTGAATCGAATTCTTCACCTCTTAATTCTATTAATTTCATGTTTCGCTTTGTTGCTGTCTTGCGCTGTCTTTGCCCTTTCCCATGTTGTCAACACAAATTCGAAACGAAAAAAAAAACAAACAAAAAAACAACGAAAATTTATCTTTTTTCCACCTCCCACACACATATCAATGGGTAATGACTTTCAGAGACTGTAAAACTACTCCCCGCACTAACTATGGTATCTTTTTTTCTCTATTTCTCTTAGTCTCTCGTCTCTGGTCTCTGGGAATGAACATCTCTCTTCTAGGGGGCGGCCACCCCGTGAGGTGAAGCCCCTCAAGTTACGCCGCTGGAAAACTCAACTCATTTGTTTTCCTTGACAATACGACGTGCGCCGCTTGCCGTTTGCCGCCTTTATCGCCCATTCATGCTGACCATTGGCCATTGGCCACACTAATTGCTCCGTCGTGGGACTCGCAGAATTAGACCAAACTTAAATAGTCTTGAGCCCGAAAGTGGGTCATTAAAACTCGATACCCCGATGCATCGCATCGGTTCTGGCACGGTCTTGCAATGTCCTCCCCCTTTTATATATTCGAATATATGTGTTGGCACCTCTCTATCCCTGTATGTATATTATATACATATCGGTCTCTGTGCTGTTTGCTCTGCATGTGCGATTATGTTAGCCAAGTGGACACGAGTCAAGGCGTTTAAATGTGCTGCTGGCCAAGCTCTTTCGAAGGCAACTCGATACGCAACGATACTGGGGACTTGTTGTCGGCTATTATCTCCCTATTATTGCAGCTATATGTGTAGCTATTGCCATGTCTGCCAGGCAGCTATTAGTGAAAGCCGTTACAATGATAACAGTATGGAGTATTATGGAGCGAGGTGGCAGAGTTCAATGCATTGGGTCAACAGTGAGTGAAAGGGCTTTTCATCGGGGGCTTAGAGTGGAGTTATTCACAATGCTTTTTGTATTTGTTTTGTGGTAAGAATAGAGAGTGTGGTTGGTAATGGGTAAGGAATAAGCTATTTGTGGAATATTTAGTATATAGTAATATTTGTGGCAGGTAAAAGTATGCTATTAAATATAAGGAGATTTTAAAGTAATAAAATATACGCTTTGAAGTATGCTACATTTTGTATTAACCTAACATAACCATAAGATAACCACAAACGGTAAGTAGGCAATTTTTACTTAAAAATATGAATAAAGTACTGTTAAGATGTTACTTAGTTAAATTTTGAAAAAAAAAATAAAATTTTTAGAGATTCTAAATAGGTAAGGTACAAAGTACAACATTGTGGAATTCTTTTAGGCATCTAAAGTATTATTTTTAAACCTCAAAATAACTTTAACACCTGGAGTATACCATTTAAGCCTCAAATACTACTTTTGGGAACAACTAAAAGGTTCTCTTCTGGTCAACGCTTCGTATACGTAATGTAGAATACTCAATATTACGTATACGCAGCGTTGGCAATTAATGGTGGTTACAGTTATGATTAATCTATCTGTGGTTATGATATTACAAAAATTTAAGTTTTTTTTTGTGACTTCTCAAACTTTTTCTTACTTTTATTTCTATTTAAAAATATTTATTTTATTTTTTGTACACAACCAAGCTGAAAACTCCCTTGTTTTGATATTATAATTACAGCCAAAATAAAGTCCCCTATTTGCACTCATTTAACTCTCCCCGATAATGAGTCAGACTTAACGCTCCAATTTTTGCTTATGCACCGAATTCGATTAATTAACAAATTGCACGCCAAATGAACTTACGCACCTCGTTCGGGCTCCCAATTAATTGATTGATGTCGAACCGAAGCCCTTCCTCTCTCTCACACTCACACTTACTCTCTCTTTCTCTCCTCTCTATTACTGTCTCTTTCTGCTAAAGACTCACTCACACAACGGCACTCTGCCTACATACACACTCGCCCACACATACACATGGCGTGATTATGGGTTTGGCTTTGCAAATCATGCTTTTAATTGAACGTTTTATTTAAATGCGAATGCAATTAGT
Organism: Drosophila asahinai; assembly: GCA_008042795.1. Lineage (NCBI taxonomy): Eukaryota > Metazoa > Arthropoda > Insecta > Diptera > Drosophilidae > Drosophila > Drosophila asahinai. Next base: position 105,272 of record VNJZ01009569.1, on the reverse strand, counting down.
TTGATATGTTGATTCGTTTCGTTTATTTGAACATTGCGTTACCGAGACCCGAAATTGAGTTGATATCGATATCGATTTGCTGCTGCAAAATTTATAAAGCGAGGGTTATTCGGATCGCGTGGTTTTGCGAAAACTGTTCGCTGTTTCGCTGTTTACTTTGGCACATGCAATCAGCCCCGGCAATTGTCAGTCAATTAATTATTCATTTTCACATAATTAGCAGAGGCGTACCAGTGGGATCAATTTATAGTTGTGTATTTGTGTATATCCTCTCACTTGACTTGTTCCGCGATTTCAGCACAAAGCTCGACCAGCGCCGTCAGACGACTGAACGCTGAAAAGGTGTTAGGCCCAAATAATCAGCGAAGAAAACCTAGAAATTTTTCCCTATTTTACTTTTTGCATTAGCCGATAGTCGCAGCGAGTGAAAGTGGACAAGAGGCGTATGGTGAATACTAACTAGTTGGTTGGTTGACAGTTTTCCGGCTTGGGGGAAAAGCACATGACTGAAATGGCGGGAAAAATTAATTTAAACAGAGTCTGCCATAAAGGCAATAAAGTGTCCTCACTTGCCAATGTTTTCCTTCCAAAATGCTATCTATACTTCCGTAAGACCTCTTGAGTTCCATCTGCGATTTAGTTTCCGCGTTCCCATGTCGTGTTAGATCTCCAGCAAAGCCTCGCCTAAAAGCTCTTTGGTTCTCGTGAAAATGCCAAATATATATCTCATAAGTAGTAACGACCAATTTCGCAGTTTTTGTTTGTGTTGGCGGCAGGCGCCTTGAGCTTTGCATTAAGTAGACTTTGCTTTAAAGTTGCATCAACGCCAAGCCCCAGACAAAGTTTTGCCAGCGCCGAAGGCGGAGAGCGGACTAAAGTTGGGCATGAAAACGGCGAAAATGGGTGGGGTGTACGGGGGGGTGGGGGGGGATGTGCGCCACTGTCATTTTCCTCGGAATTTTCCTCAACATATTGTCAGAGCTCTCAGCGGGAGACGCCAATGACAACGACAACGAAAACGACAACGACATCGCTCTCTTTGGGCCCTCCCTGGTAGCTGCAGTGCCTCCGTGCCAGAAGTGCCTTTCATGGCTAAAATTCAATTTGCCTTTGATTTATGCATTTTACGTCAGATTTGCACGCCGGCCTGAAGGGCTTTTCAAACTTAAAGTCTGTGGATAGAGTCTGTATCAGCGGCAAGTGATGACCCCGCTCAGATCCAGTCATCAGCGAAAGTTCGGTTTGTTCCTGGCCGGAAACACCCGGAAACACCCGTCTTGGTCACACACTGATAGCACCTTTGACTTCTTTGTGTGCAGCTGTCATCATCCTTTGTGTGCAAGGCGAGGCTTCCATGTTAGTTCAGTCAGCAAATGCAATTACCTGGGGGCACCGAAAAATACAAGCATTGAATGGAAAATACAGGTGAGTTTCTACCTTATTTTCTATAGAAAGTATAAGTGGGTTCACAAATATTTAATTGAAATAAAAAATACTAAATAATAGCAAAACTTTTCTGTAGCTCTGACCTACAAAGTTCTCACCGCTGGCATGGCACTAGAATTCCCAGCTCTCTGTCCCTCCTTCCTCACTAGGATTCCTTTTTCTAAACGACGAGCAGGTAGAGCATAGCACCTAGCCAACTCCAAAGGAGCAGAACATCTAGGGAGAGCCTGACGCCGTCATCTTTGAAGGCGTCTACGATGCTCTCGATCCAGTCCTGGTAGAAGGGAAAGTTGACAAACTTCATGACTTTGCCGCCGGCACAGCCCAGGGTTCCGGCAATGATGCCGGCGAGAGCGCCCTCGCAGATCAGTGGTCCGCCCATGTCCCCGGCGCAGATCTCACCTCCGCCATCGGGCTCCACACATATGTTTTCCTTGGCATTGTACGATTCGAACTCCTTTTCGCACAGGGACGAGGGCTTAACGAGCACGTCCAGGTATATGATTTCATTCGAATAGGGTCCGTGCTGCAAATAATATATTTATCACCCTTAGAGAGCCTGGTACTTGCTTCCATTCTCACCTGATAGATCTGCCCCCAGCCCATGGTAACGCAGGTGGCATTGATGGTCAAGTTGGCCTTCCTCCGCAACAGGATTGGCCGCACCTCGTTGTTGTAGCTGGGGATTCGCTCGCTGAGCCGGATGACGGCCAGGTCGTTCTTCTTGTAGCGCTCGTAGTCCGGATGCACCATCAGGCGATCTGCTAGCCGGCTGTTGTGCTCCCTTTCGTAGGTGGCCAGCCGCTTGATGTGACCAAACACCACCTGAATGCCCAGCGGTTTCAGTGTGGCCTTGTACCGGCTGGGGCGGGGTGGGAGGATTGTTCTTAGTCCAAGATTAGAGGTTATCTCGGACCCGGATCACTTACTCCGTCAGGCAGTGGGCGGCGGTTAGAACGGCTCGACTGCTGATCAGGATGCCGGCGCAGAAGTGGTTGTCGCCGGGACTCTGCAGGTAGTTGAGCGTCCGGATGGAGACCACGTGACGGGTCCACCTGTTGTCGCTGGGCTTATATCCGCCAGAGATCAGGAACTCGAAGGTTTCGTCGCTAACATCGCTGATGACACCGACATCCGCCATGGCCAGGGATCTAAGTAGGGCAAGCCACAGAAACCAGATTTGCATTATTTTTGGGTTTTATTATTATTTTTTAATTTGAAAAACAATAACATGAAGCATATGTAAATGACTACCATTAACCTAAAATCGAAAAATGTAAGACTAGGGAGCTAACTTGCTTGTTACTTTGAACTTTGAGTGATAATCACTATAAAATAAATAAAGAAAATATAAGCCATTGAATACCAGGTACGGTGGTCATAATAAAGTGTTGCAGACTTTCTGGCGGTAGGCTTTCTTATTGAGAGCGAGTAAAGACGACGAGAAAAGAAAGATTAAGACGACGAGTAAGAACTAAGAGTAATGTTGAAGGGTAAAGACGAGGATTAAAGACGGCGAGTAAAGATTACGAGTAAAGACGATGAGTAAACCACAATCACACGACGAGTAAGGACGAAGAGTAGAGATGACGAGTAAAAACGACTAGTAAAGACGACGATTAAAGATGACGATTAAAAATGACGAGTAAAGACGGCGAGTGAAAACTGTGCGAGAGCGGACGAGAGAGTTAATTTCGTCCCTTTAACGCTGACTATCAAGTTTATTATTAAATTATACCTTAAATAAAATATCTACCTTAAAGATTTATACTAAATATTAAACCGTATTGAAAAGTCATAGAAGCGAGCTTAAATTGTAAAATTCTGAGACTTTGTCTGAAAGAAAACCCTGTGAAATGTAACCCCAATAACGATCCTAGAACTACAAGTAAGTGTACTTATGACCTTGTAAATTTAATGTCAATAAATCAATGCGCCTTTAAGTAATCCACTCTGTAACCTCCAATCTTCAGCTCCTCAGCTGATGGAATAATCGCTTCCTGGCTCCCATATTATAAATGCACATCTATTGGACGCCGAGGGCCGTTGAGGGCCATTGTGAGGCAGCTAACCGCAACAGCAATAACAGGGGCATAAAGTACACATTTCCCTTTTTTATACGCTCCAGAATTTGTGTGGCGAGGCAAATATTTAGCAGCTGACACTCGTTGTGAGTGGCAGTTGAGAAGCTTCGCCTGCCTCGGCTGCTCTGGCTCCGGGTATAATGCAATTTCAGCCCCCAACAAATTAAATTCAAATTGTGAACGGATGCAAATTTAATGAAACGCCAGCGGAGGGGCAAAGGCAGCAGGCAGCAGCCAAAAGGCCGGAACTCAAACTCAAACCCCAACCGAAGGCAAAGCCAGAAAACCGAAAGCCGAAACCGGAAACCAAAACCGAACAACATGGGACAGGCGCAATAACCAAAATTAAAGCCGCACTAATGAGCAGAGACAATCCCGAAAGAGTGGCGCAAATGTGCCAACGACCAGCCTGTGGATGTGGATGTGGCCACTGGAGAGGGAATGCATACATGCAGATGCCCATGCATATGCAGCTGCTGACTGTGTGTGTGCCGTGTGTGTGTTGGCCAAGTGATTTTGGCCAAAGTTAAAGTGGTTTTCCAGTTGCGACAAAATTGTGCAGGAAGTCACGTTTCCACTTTGCCAGCAAAATGACGTATTCCTTAGAGGCACAGGCACAGAACGGGGCTTTAATCATGAGCTAGTTACTAGTTACTATCTGATTTTGCCGCCGAGAGCGGCCTCCGGTGGGTCAGCTGGGCCACGGGCATGAAGCCGGAGTCGCCCAGGCAGCGCAGGGTCACGTAGCCCGTTGGATGCACCGTCAGCCAGGTAATGGAGCCGTGGTTCAGATTCAGGCGTGTCCAGGCGGCCGGCGGCAGTTGCAGGGCCCTCAGGATCAGGTATCGGATCACATTCGAATGGCCCACAATTAGCAGATAGGAGTCGTGCTCCTGTTCCGGCGTGGCCCGAAAGAAGTACCGCTGGAAGGCAGCCTCGATCCGGGGACCATCGCGCTGGTAGTTCAGCTTTACGTTGCGCCAACTGCCCTTGGACGGCGGATCCGCTGGGTATGGGGTTCCCTCCGGCAGCAGCGAGCAGTGCTTCACCTTCAGCGAATCGATGTCCAGCTCCTTGAGGATGATCGTCGCCGTCTCCTCGGCCCGTGGCATAGTGGAGGTCACCACCTGGTCCCAGGTCACGTCCATTTCCCTCAGTCTCTGGCCCGTTTTCTGCGCCTGCAGGCGACCCAAATCCGTGAGATGGCTGCCGTTCGGTGACCTAGAGTACTCGCCGTGCCGCACCAGAAAGATGTGGCGCAGGGCGGAGGACTCGCTCTTGAACATGGCCACTTGCCGCGGCCCGTGCTTCTGCCGATCCCAGTGGTGCAGCCAGGCGCCACTGGCCACCATGCCGGGCACCTGCTCTCCATCCCCAAACGCTCCGGTTGAGTACGCGTCGGATTGCTGGCGATCGAGCAGCCGGATGACCAGGTAGGTGACCAGGGAGCCGCAGCCCATGGCGCCCACCGAACGCCCCAGGGCAGTCATTCTCATCGGGGGACTAATTGTGCTTCGAAAGGGAGTAAGTGTCACTACCAAGTGGGTGAGTCCCCAAATTCCGCTCAGGTTTTTCACAACTTGAATGAGTTTTTGTTGGCTTTTATTTTGGAAAAGGCTGCTGGGTTTGGTTATTATTATTTTTTATTTATTTATTTGTTTCGCTTTTCCTTGTGTTACAAGCTATAGCTTATATTTATTATTGTTTATAGAATTGTTATTAATATATTTTAAAAAACGAACATTTCACTTTATTTTATTACAATTTGATGTTCTTTACTATAACATTTAAGTTCATTTAGTTTCATTTAGATTTTGTACAGTTTAAATTTAATTTTATTACTCATTTTGAGAGTTCCTTTCCTGAAGATGTTTCTTTAATTTTAATTTAAAACTTGTAGAATTATTTATGTTTTTTTAAGATATTTTCCAAATCGTTCCATATGCGAACTGAGTAAATAAAAAATTGTCTTTGTGAGTTGAGAGTTCTATATCTAGTAGTGATTCAATTATTAGTTTGTGCTGAAGCAGAAAATCGTTGTTTTGCATATAAGTATAAGGAGTACTTAAGTCCCCATTCACCACTCATTAACAAGCTTCCAAAGATCGGGACAATTATTGGTTAAGCTCCATTGCAATGGCAATCAACTTTGGAGTCTTGTTGCACTTTGCAAAGTTTATTCAGATTCGGACCGAGTCCGGCTTCGAGTTGCTTTCCTTGATTAGCATTCAGGGCGAGGCTAAGGAGTTGGGGAAATAGACGGTTGAAAGGTTTTGGTCGGCCAACTTTTGTGTCAAAGTTATTTTACCCTCGGCAGGATACTTGAGGACAACTTTTGAGCGGCAAACTTTGCGCCCTCCACAATCAGCCGGCCAAAAGCCGAGTAAGTTAGCAAGGTGATGCCAGGGAAAACGAACTGTGAGTTCACTCGACACGAGTCCTGCCTTTAATTCGGCACGGCATTTAATTCCTGCCAGTCAGCCAGAAAAGGGCAAACTGGCGGCCTATCGCTGGTTAAATAACTTCGGCCAAGTTTCTGCTTCATTTAATTTCCAGCGTCAGCGCCAGCGGCATAAATGCAAAGGATATCCACAAGTGGCTGACCATGACGTGCTCCGCTCTCCGTTTTCCGTTCTGGCGCCCAGTCTGTTGGCCGTCAGATTTGGCCTAATGAAGTTGACTGAAACTTTTGACGTGCCACCATGGCCAGCAGGGAATGGGGATGGGTGGACTCTGGACTCTTTGGAAGTTGTGGCAGGTCCAGCCCCATCGATTGGCGACTGCCTGGAATTGAAATTAAGCGAGTTTCCCCGAACAGAACGAACTAATGCCGGTTTATCGCCCTTAAAAGTCCCCAAAGAGGATTTAAGAGACACACTCCCTGCACCTGACTCTCACCTGCTTCCCACCTGGGCTTGGCCTTGTCCGCTGGCACACATTCAGTAGGGCCTCCTCCTGGCAGTAAGCCACTTGAGGCTGCCATAAAGCAGATCTCGCATTGTGTGGCCTAGAAATAAGGGGGATTACTACTCTTGCCAGGTGTCCCTGTGTATAGGTGTGAAAGGCAGCAGGAAATGAATGCCGGGGAAGTCAATTCAAAGTTGTAATTCATATCCCGAGAGCTTGTTCGAGCTCCATTGAAATATTTAATGCCTGCGGTCTTAGCTCGCAAATTTATTGTGCGAAATTTAATTTCTGCTCAAGGCATAAATCATTTCAGCCTCTGCTTTTATTTATGTCCGGGTTCATGATTTTAAATCATTCTGATCTCTTCAGTATAAAATATCAACTATCTTGCAAAATAATGAACCAATTGTAGTTACCTTTAAATATTTATTTAAAATGTAATCACTTCGTTTGCCCAACAGTTAAGTGGGTCTTTATATATTTATAATTGCCATGTTTGACCCGTTTTGCTCTTCCAATTAAATAAAATTAATTAATATCCATCCGTTACTCGCATGGAAAATAATTTGCTTTTTGCATTCCACAACTGTGCAAATGCCATGAAGTCCAGCCTCAAATTTCCTACGTCCTGTTCTGTGTAGTTTCGGTAGTTTATGTTTTCAATTTCATCCACATTAAGCCGAGATGAGAACGAGGAAAGCTATTAACTTGATAATCCCAGACCATCTGTATCTGCTGCTCCTCGGGCGGAGTGCGAGGGCAGCTGACACCATTTCCTTCTTGAATTTGCAAACAAATTTACACGAATTTGATTATTATTATGATGGCAATTTGCAAAAATGTCATCCTTCAAGCAAAAGGAGCGAGCAAGCGGAAATTTCTCATTGCACAAAGTGGCACACCAGCCAGCCCGGTTGCTCCATACAGGGTGACCACTCGGCCGAGATTGAGGAGCCTGTGGAGCATAGGTCCACCCACTTTTACTGCACAGATCCTAAGGCGGCAGTGTTGGCAATTTAAGCACAAGGATATGTTGTTTAATATATTAATATATTAATATATTATTTAAAATCAGACTTTTAAGCTACATACCCTTTATAATCATAATTTAGTTAAATTCTTTTTTTCTCCGATTTCTTAAGCTTTTTCCTGCTTCTTTCTAACATCCCTATCCCTCTTTTCAAATAGATTCTTGGCCAGCACTGTTGGGCATAGTCCTTGGCCGCAATTGTCCCGTGCAACGTGGAGTGGACTCGCACAATTCCCTTACATTCAGTGCTGCTCCTTATCGCGGTCACCCATAATTATGGTGTTCGTCTTGGCCGGGACAGGAACCAGGGACTGGGAACCCTCTGCTTGCCCTGCTCCTCCTATCCAAGACTTGCCGCAACGCATCCTGCTGCAGGATGTTCAATTTTCGCTCGTCTTTTATGTTGCTTTGCCATTTTGATTTCCTTATTTGGATTGCCGCGTTGCCATCTCTTTCCCTTTTGTAATTTTTTTTTTGCATTACTTTAAGTGGCTGCGACCCAGTGCCACGCCCAGGCCCCACCCTGCGGATCCTTGACTAGCTGGCGCAAATTATCTTGTGGCGAAATCAAAAGTTTTCCGCTTTCGGGGCGGCTGCTGTGGAAATCGTGTCAAGGGCACAAAACGCTCGCAGCCGGAACCGAGAAATTATTGCGGAAACGGATAGCAAAGCCGCAAACATTGTTTAACTTTCATTGCCGCTGCTTGTGCTTGTGCTTCCAGCTAGTTCTCGAATAAAAATATAAAGAGTATAAAGGGCAACAACAGAAACACAAATACGGATAGGGATTGCCAATGAAAGGCGAGTTCCCAACTGCGGTTCGACCTTGCCAGTGTGCCAGTGTGCGAGTGTGCCGAAAGGATAAGCACTTTCGGGTCCTCAAACTTTTCAGCGAGCAAATAAATATTTAATTTTTCAATTTTCAAGTTTTCCCCCCTCCGCACGCTCAAAGCGAGTGCATTCGAAAACATTTTATGCTTTTTCGGCAGGGATTGGAATTAAATTGGATTACTGGGAAATTAAACAATAAACTAAAGTGATTGCCTTTGCTTTGTTTGGGTGTCTACGTTTACTCGGAAAATAAAAACATTAAAATAGACACTGACACAGGAATTGGTGTAGTTTCTGAAGCTTGCCTTATGCCTGAAGTATTTCTTTAAAAATTCGTGTTTTTTAATGGCTTTTCGCAGCGCCATAAATCGCAGAGGCGCATACACAATTGGAAATGAAAACTGCAGTTGCAGTCGGCGTAAAAAAGCAGAAACGGAATGCGGAAGCAGCAGGGTTGTCCCGTGCAGGGTTGTTCCCAGGCAGCTTAAAATACGGCTAGACGCACACACACACACACACGAGAGCCACACTTAATAGCTCATATGCCATGTTGGTCCTTTGTTGACTGCCTCGTTTGTTTACGGTTTAGTGGATTAATGTTTGAGAGCAGGAAAATAAAAAGGAAAACGGAGAAAACTGAAATACAAAACACGAAACAAGCTAAATAAAAGTCAGCTCCGGGGAGAGGAATAAGGTACAGTGTGTACGTACGAGTAGCAACAGCTACCGATGTCTGGCCAATTTGTTGTTTTCTTTTGAAGTTAAACAAATCTGCATAAGGTAGAGCCAAAGCCCTAACAATTTATGGCTCAAGCCAAGGGCTATGTACCGGGTCCGGGCTTAAACCAGCAGCCAACTTCACCATCCCTCCTATTTACTTATTCTCCACATAAATTTTATATTTGCCTTTACTCTCAAGCTCTTGCTCTACTCGTTGTTCATTTTTAATTTCCCATCTTGAAAATCAAATAACATTTGCGCTTTAAAACTTAAAACTAATTGCGTTCATTGCACTCGAGCTGGCGTCTTTGATTTCGAGAGCCACAATTTCAATTAAAAAGCACTACTGGCAACATTTTTGATTAGCCAAAAGAGTCATAACCAAGAAACTTGCTCATTTCATCATCATTTTTGGTTTTCATCGCAAACTTTTGTGCAATTAAATTTGCCTCTCTCTCTCTTTAGGAAAGCACTCGAAAGAAATAAATATGCCTGAAATGAGGCAAGTTCTAAATGGAACCAAAAGTGCAGCCCATTATGGCTGGCCATAAAATTCAAATACACGAACATCCAGATCCAGTGTGAATGTCCACACACGCCCCGATTGTCCGGCAGATCAAGGGCTTTGTGCCTCAGCTGCAGTTTCGCATTACAACAATCGCTTTGCGAAACGCAATAAATATCCATATTTAACAATAATAATTCATATATATTGCCGCCTAAATCAAACTAACAATGGGAATGGGCGGCAAAAAAAAAGGGAAAATGCACGCACACGTTTATGTTCTGGCAATTGAACAATTCTTTGGGGGCGAACTCTGCATATGTGGGATATATGTTCTATATAGAATAGAGTGGCATTGACTGGGAGTTCAGGGATTGATGGGTATAGAGTGAATATTGGGCTGAGATTTCAGTGAATTTAACTTTAAAAATTGTTTAAGAATAGGCTCTTCCATATTCAATTTAATATGTATCTCTGTTACTTAAATATTTGTTAAGTTTATGCTCCTTTTTCTTTTCTTATAACTATTATATTTTAATTTATGTTAAAAATGGATAACAATATCTATAAATTACTACCGTGTTTTATTCTTCCTAAGCTTGCTCATTTTTCTCACAAAATCAATCTACTTTGCCTGATTCGAATACCCCTCAATAATGGTCCTGCCCCAAAAGTCGTGGCAACTTTTTAAGCCGAACACACACACCCAGTACACACACACACCGCACAGCCACAGCAAGGGCAACAGTAAAGTTACAATGCATTTGAATAAGTATGTTCGAGCAAGTTCCGAAGTACGGACAGTTAAGCAATGTAATTCTTGTAACCAGGACTCGTGTGCGAGTGTGCTAGAGTGTTTTATCCTCGATTGAAACATGTCGATTGTAGGTCTTATGCATGACTGCCTCAGCATCGATTTTAGTGTTTAGTTTGGCGGCTGAGAGCTTAGTTTTTGGAGAATAATTTACAAAACATTTGAGTTAATTTATGGCTAGGAGTCTTTTTCCAACGACACATTTATATCTACATTTATAAGCGGCCATAATTCATTTTTAGATGACAGGACATAGACTCTGAGGACATTACTCTTAAATATTTTAAGGAAAAATCTAATAATCAGAAATTTTATAGGACTCAGCTGAATGCAAAAAAGTTGCTTACAAATGCTTATGAGCTGTATAGTACAATTTAAAAAAGTTCAAGCTATTACCTTCTCATAGAAGCCCGATATATACTTATTATTTTTTCGAATTTCAAATAGAAACTTTTGGTTTTAAAAGCGATAGGTACACACATTTTAATTACCAGCCTCCAAATGTCGCAAACCTTTCGAATGGCAACGAAAGCGAAAATGCACTCTGTCCCCGAGTGTAATTACATTTAACGGCAATTAAAAGTCACAAAAGTTCGGCTTAGTCAGTTTAAAATATGGGCATCTAGTCCGCGCCGCCATGACGACGACTACTCGCAGGTCACCTTCCCTCTTCACAGCCTGTTTGCTCCTGGCTCTTGGCCATGCCAAGTGAACCAACCAACGAACCAACCAGCCAACCAGCCGGAGTTGTGCAATGTCAGCTCCGCCATTTAGCCTTGTCACATTATTTTGCTTATCCCCACAGTCCTAAACTGTGGCAGGACTCTGCTTCCTGCCTCTAACCTTCTTGAATCCTTGGTACTTGGCTCTGTGCTCTGTGCTCTTTCTACTCCATCTGATTCCGGCGCTTAGCTTCGTTTTTGGCCCTAATTGTTGGTGTAATCGCTGCTCTGCTGACGGCGGCTTGGTGGCGAACATCCGCCTTTCATTCATTCATGGTTATCCATTTCCCCTGCCGCCTTGAGTTTGGATTTTCGCACGCTCGTCCGCCTGGAGCGTCATCAACGGCGGCCCGAAAATGCGAGTATCCTCCGCCTAGGAGTCATCAGCATTATCAGCCACTGAACTATATATGTATATATATATATATCTGTATAAGGAGGGGTGAACCTTAAAAAAAAAAAGTATTAAGTTGTATTAAATATAATATGAGAGCTATACTTCGAATGTTTTTTTTTTAATTAAATTTATTTTGAATAAGTGGAGATATTCAATAATGGGAACAATTAAATACTTATAACCAAATTAAATATATATTTAGTTATTAATTTACAAGGCTAATACCATGAAAAATAATACAGAAAATTGGAAAGTCTTACCATCAAACCACCATTCGTAAGAGTTAATAATGAAAACACTTAAATAATTATATCAAAACTAAATATATATTTAGGTATTAATTTACAAGGTTAATACCATGAAAAATAATACAGAAAATTGAAAAGTCTTTCCATCGAACCCCGCGGCGTATGAGTGATATTATTAGGTTCACCCTAGCACGAACATTTTTTAGTTTTCGGTGCATCCGCGCTCAGTTCAGTTGAGTTAAGTTAAGTTGTGTGTAGATGCCTGTGTAGAACATGCCAGCCGTGTGATAGTTGAGCTGGGCTTTACGGATGGCTTCCGTCCGTGGCCATGTCCGCTGTTCTTTTTTGCCGCCTCTCCAGCTCTCTCTCAGCCCTGCAACGGATGTTCAATTTCCCTTTCCTCTGGGCCTTACGGCTTACATGGATTCTTTTAAAATTATTTATTCCAGCAGCCGGCCTACAAAAGCATTTTAACTAAATAGCTCAGCGCCATCCATCTCCGTTACTCGATGGATATACATGGCGTGTATCGGTGTACTCGGGCTGCTGCCTTTGTTTCATTCGCATTCGCAACGTATGCAGCAGCAGTTGATAGCCTCAATTATGCCACTTCTACATGGCAGTTCAGCCTTCATCAAGATGTATAAAATATGCAAATGAATCCGGTCTCGAATTTTGCAAATTTATGTAAAGTTACTTGTACGCCATGGCAAGACGCTCTTAAGAGCTCTGGGGAGCTTTGTCTCTCGCCTGCAAGTGAAACTGTTATACTCGGAACCGGGGGAATTCCCGGCAATGGAACGCCGTCGCCAGAGTGCTGTTGCACCTGCTGGCTGGCTTACACAAAACAAAATAAAATAAAATAAAATAAGAAAGGATACAGCCTTAATATTTAATCTTTCAATTAACAAGTTGGAATGGCGCAAAAAAAAGGGAGACGCTCTCTCTTATTGTCTTTCCATTTACTTGCTGTTTTTTCTGGCCCTCCTGGATGCTCCTGTCTCTTCCGGCCTCGCTGCTCAGTTCCGTGTTTATTCTCATGCAAATACTTCACACTTATTGCGCCTTGCTGTGGCATCCGTGACATTCGCCGCCCACTTCCGGCGCCCGCTCTGCGCATAATGCGCCCCGCAGTGATAAAGGGACGCAAAAAAAATAAGAAAGAAAACTCGTGAAGAAAAGGGCGCTGGGGAACCTTTGTTTAAATCTACGCGGAGAAAGCTTCAGGTCTGCTTCTCCTCCGTTTCAGGTCCCCTAGCAATTTGTACGCCTCAGTGCGTGCGCATTTCTGGGCACTTAGGTTTCTATGAAGGAGCCCCCAGTCCTCGTATCCCGGGGACCAAAACCTGCTCTCCTGCTCCCGCTCCTGCTCCCCGGCCAGTGCTTAATTTTTGCCTTAACGAACTCGCCGCTCATCTTTTTCAGCTTTGCAGCTCTCGGGGATCTTCTTTTTCCCGTTTTTGCCATTGAACATTTTATAAATTGAGACTATTTTGCATTTCTCATTAGAGGAAGCAGCGGAGACGGGCAGCGGGGCCACACCGTTGATGAGTGCAATTAGCAATTTGCATAGTAAAAACTAAAGAAATTTCATTTTTATTTAAATTCTTTTCTTTTCTTTGCCGTTTCCTACTTGTCGGTATATTCTTTATTTTTTTGTTTGTGTTGAGGCAATGGAAGTTTGCAAGTGGCAGGCAAAACAATTTTCATAAATAATAAGTGGCCGGCTCTTGGTTATCCCACTTAAGCCTGAGTTGAAATCTCGCTGATGTTGTTAGTAATAATAAGGGTAATAATAGTAATCGGCAAAGGTGAAAAGTTTTGCAGATTTAACCAGAGGAAGAAAGTACTTTCTATTCCCTTTGATTTTATTTCCTATAATAGGAAGTAATAGCAATATGTGGCGAATGACAGCTGTGCTCCCCATAAAACTGATTCGAATGCAAAGGGTTACTTTCGGTTAAACTTCCCTCGATAGTATCACATTCTCCACATCAATTGTCACTGCCATTTTATGCATATTTGGACAGGGCCCTACTCCTTTGTCATGTCGGTCACGTTGGCGACACTTTTGAATAAATTTACGCACAGATTCAGGCTCCATGGTTCCAGGGTTAACGCCTCTCACATAATGGCATAAATAATGTATTGCTCTCTGCCCAGGCCGCAGACAGTGCCAGAAGACTCTCGTTAAGCAGCATAATATTCTGTAATTATGGCAACCATTTCGGCCTGCTGCCGTGCCGCCTCAGCTCCTGAATCCTGAGTCCTGTATCCAGGAGCCTGCGGCCGCCGGAGTCACGTGTTGCTTTCGTTCCGTTGGCGGTAAAAGTGCCGGCTACGGCTATGGCCCGTAATTAAACCTCGAGTTCATTTTACAATGCAGCAATGAAATGTCCGTGCACCCCGCCGCCATATCCCGCACTCCTTTGTAATTATAATAATTAATTTGTTTTCTGTTCCTCGGTTTTGTTCTTAGTGCTAAAGGACTAAATAATATCTCGCGCTTATTCACCTGCTTTCCTTGCCCTCAGCCTCTTTGTGCTTGCTTCTCTTTTAGTTTGCATTAAATTAAATCCCTTAATGTAGGTTTTAATGTGGCTTATCTTCCTGCTATTACCTTAAACTCTTCTTGGCATTGTTGAATAATTTTGATAAGTGTTTGCAATGGCTTTAGGCTAGACTTGGGTAGTTGTATAAATTTGTAAATATTTCTTAAAGGCTTGCATTTTTTAGGGGATTTTATTACTTAAATAAGATCTTAAAATAAATTTTTATTATATTATATATGAGAACAAATTAATGTAATTCTTTTATAATTGAAAATGTCTTTAAATTGACAATGGTTTAAAATAATTAAATATTTTAAAGAGGAATTGTCTGGGCAGTAGAGATTTTTATAAAGGATTTCTAATCTTTCCCTTTTATGAAATACCATAAAAACTTTAAAATAAATTGCTTTATTTTTAAGCCAAAAACTTTTCGCATATAATTTCTCTACTCCACCCAACCCAGCCAAAGTCCAAATTTTAAGTCGTGTTTTGAAGCCTTCAGAGTGGAAAGTTGTTACAATTAATAATATCATTATTGCAATCAAAGTGTCCGCATGCCTTGCAATTAGAGGCGTGGCAGCAGCTGGAGGCGAAGAAAGAGCAGCCGGAGGAGAAGCCTCCGGTTCTCGGTCACGTACAGGCCACTGACAAAGTAAACCAAGTTGCCCGATTTGGGCGGAGGACGGCGGTTGTCTGACAAGGAGACAGGATGTTGCCGTTGCATAAAAACTTGTTAAAATTTAATAATTTATGGCCCTGGCCCAGACAGTGGCTCCGACTCCGGCCAAGTAGCATTTGAGCTGAGAAGGCAAGTAATAGACGTCAGTCCGCCTCCTCTTTCCGGCCAGCGTATCTTCTTTTTTTCTCGTCTTCTCGTGGGCTGCAGCATGAAATTGGCTCAAGTTTGTCCAGCTAGCCAGGAAACTGAAGTGACAGCAGGAGGAGGAGGAAGCTGGAGAAGATTCCCTGCAATTTGGCCGCCTGCGAAAATTGCAAAACACTTGGCCAGACTGTGTACTCCGACCACGCCCGGTTTCTTGTTTATGCAACTTCCAACTAATATGTAGCTGTAATTAAATTTGGTAGATGCCTCCGTTCGACCCGGGGCTCTTGAGTCCTTGAGTTATGGGCTATTGCCAGGAGCTTTGCTCACCTGCCGGCCGTTGTCCGCTGCTCTTCGGAAACGATATAAATTGACTTGGCACAAAGTCGCCGCTGAGTTGGCCCAAAGTCGCGGTGTCAACTCCTTACGTGAGCGCCATTTCAAGTTTTCAGGTCCTGCAACTTTCGCCAAAGGGCCGAAGGTGTGGTGTTAATGGTTAGTAAACTAATTAGTCCGAGGGAGACAACCTTTAACCAACAGACTAGGGAAGTCTAAAAGGGAATATCAGAGGGGAAAGTGCTTTAAAAGGTTTTTGACAGTAGCTTAAATTGCTGTTTAGTTTATTAGTTTATTTTATGCTTCATTAAGTTACAAAATCACTTCTAAAATTGTTGCAAAATATTGCAGAGTTCAGCTTTAAACCATTTCCATCACAAATTCCGAAATAAAGTTGATTTGCCGGGACACTTTTGGCCCCTTTGGCTGGCATGATTTACTATATTGTCCGGCAGAGTGCGGATGCGATGGTAATCCGGTGGATTGGGACCCAGCAGCCGGGCATCCTGCAGGACGCTCTCCCCTGGCCATGCACAATGCAGCCGGGTATCGAGGTGCAAACGAAACGAGAATGAATTATACCATTTTGTATGGAATCAATTTATGTGAGCTGCAGCAGCACCTCCGGCTGCGTTCGAGGATTCTCGCCCTGGCCTCGTCCTGGTCCTGGTCCTCGTTCATTTCCACTTCCACGGCAGTGTCACCGTTTTCGCTGAGATATGCAAAGCACACAGGGAAGCGAAAAGGACGAGGAGAGAAATGGCGACAAAAGGAGGGCTTCATTCGGTCCTTTAAGAACTTAATTAACTTTTTGTTTCGCCGCCCGTTATTGCCGCCGTGGAACGTGCATCCTCGCACCCACCCCGGGGACCGTAAAAAACATATATCCCACAATATTTAACTGTCACATTGTGCGACTTTTTACGCTTCGGCAGACGCATAAACAAACCGCACTGCGTGCAAAAATATTCTCAATATTGTGACTGGAATACACAGTCCTCCTGTGTCGAAGTATTTAATATGTGCCGAAGGAGCCTGTGTGCGGTTTTTGTGTGCATTTTAATTGTAATCAGAGGGCAGAGGAGATCAGGGAATTTAAACTCTCTCTTCGTCCTTAGTTTAGCTTCGGCAAATTATTCAGACACAACACTGAGCACTGAGAGCGACTGTCAAATATCTGTGTAATGTTTGCTTGTTTACATTTTATTTATTTGTTTATCCATCGTGTCCCCGGACACACACTCGCTTATCAATCTATTCGGGCTCTGGCAAATATTTGCCCGGCTCTCATCTTGATTAAAAATGTTTATTTAATTGAGACGACGACCAAATCGATAGAGCAGCATATCCCGGATGAGAGTGCTGTGGCTGACCACAAAGTAACTCAATATTAGCAGGTGATTGCCGTGTAAATGATGTGCAAAGCCACAAGCGATGCTACATATCGATGTATATATATTTTTAATCGCCATTTAATTGATTTGCTCGGCGACAGAGCCTGTTCATAATTTAACCCCTAATTAAACACGAAACTCTTGAGCATTTAACTCGTTGTTAGGCAGTTTAAGTTTGCTTTGGAAACTGCAGTTAAAAGGTTAACTAATCCATTAAATTCTGCTCAGCAGCTGCTACTTAAATATTTAATCTGTGCAGCGTGTTTTTTTGCACAGAGGAGCAAATAGTAGATTGTAATCAATGCCAAAGCTCGGCTATAAATAAATACATATCGGACATGCTCGATTATTATTTCAGGGATCGCTCACAAAAACTGCGTTTGCTTATTCCTTTTGCAGCCATAAACAATCGAATGTTTGGTAAGCCAACCCCTGATCCTTTGGCATCAGGTGCGTGTCAGGACTCTGTTTTTTTTTTGTGATTTTTTTAGTGCTCGTTGCAAGTGGCGGGTTTCACACGCTCTTGCCTGGACTCTGGGACAACCGCAATTCGATGGGATGCACCTGAAACTAAGGGAAAACAATAGAAATGCAAATTCTTATTTCAACCGGATGGCAGTGGATCTATCGATGGCTAGGCATCGTCTTGGGGCCCTGGGGAGTCGATAACTTGGCCCCTGAAGGATATATATTCGAAGCGAAGCGTAAACCAACAGAAGGTAAGGCAGAAAGCAGAGAGCAGGGCGAAACTGACGAGTCCGAGAATATGTAAATATTGAACAAGACAATCAAATATGCAACAGTATTTTTCCTCGGTTCCTCGCTCATTGACAAAAGGGTTGCACGTCCCCGGACTACATAAACAACCAAATCTGTCTGGTCCGGAGATTCGGGGTGTGAAGGTCTATCCTTTCTCCTCTCTTTTTTGATTTCTGTTATTTTTCTGTTGGCCCTTTTTTTTCTGGCAAGAGTTGTTGGCCCGGGGCTAGCCTTAAAAGCCTTAAATCAACATGTAGCCCATAGAAATGATAAACTGGAAATACATAATTCATGAGGCCGAAAGCGGGGCTAATGAAAATCAGGGGATCATAACTGCTCAATCCTAATTGCCTTAATGTGGCCTTGATAAAAAGCCTCTTCCTTTCCTGGGTTTATCTTATCGGCCTCGAAAGTAACCTCAGATCAGTTTACAATGGATATTTCCATGAGTTCGCAGATGCTTAAAAGTAATTCACTTTGCCCCCTCCCTCGTCAGATGCACACTCGCTGCCTCGCAGAATTATGTATGCACTCGAGAGCACATACGAAACTTGTAAATAAGCCATGCATTTATATTGTTTTCCCTTCCAGCGAACCGAGTCGAATTATTCGTGTATTATTCGCATCTTTAAGCGCTTTTTAAGTGCTCCCTTGGATGAGCTCTTGGGACTCATTCGAGGTTTGCCAGCAAGAGCAGCTCAATAGTTGCAGCCTGCACTTGGCCTAATTCAACCACAATTGGTCCTTGATAGGTTGAGAATACATTTAAATAAAGTAACTGTGAGCTTCCCTTTAAATATATGTCCGAAAATTAAAGTAAACTAAAGAAAGAAATTATAAAAAATGTTCTAGGCTTACTACCATCGGCTTTCCTATTTTTGCTTAAAAGAAAAATAATAAATCTATGATTTAAAATTACTTAAGTCCCTTTAAATCCTTTACTTCTAAGTATATAATTTATATATTTTTTACAATTGGTCCTTGATAGGCGGAGAATAAATTTAAATAAAGTTACTGTGAGCTTAATATTTGCTCCCATTGAATTATTATCAGAAATTAAAGCAAACTAAAGGAAGAAATTATAAACAATTTTCTAGGCTTACTACCTTCGGCTTTCCTATTTTTCCTTAAAAGAATAATAATAAATCTATGATTTAAAATTACTTAAGTCCCTTTAAATCCCTTACTTCTATATAATTTATAATATGTTACTGTAGTAAAATGTTAAGTTGTCTGTCTCGTTTCCAAAAGCTAAAAGATAGTGTCAAGTCCCAGTCCCTTGAGAATAGAATACTCTCGTCTCAATATCATTTAAACAATGACACTGACATCTAGACATCTCATCGAATTGAATATGCCAATCAGAATGTCACCTTTCAAGGCTGCCTCTGTCGCCGACCTGATTTCAACTTTCAATTTGCTGAACAGCGAACAATGAACAGTGAACAATGAACTCGGGTTAATAATAGTTCTGGGTTCACACATTGTGTGTGTGCTCTCGCTCCTTGGCAGTTTGCTTTTGGCAAATGTTTACACGAACTTTCCTAAGTTTGCCCATTCATTGCACCGACTTTGTTGGCGAAGTGCACTTTTGCCCGTTTTTATGTGCAGGAAGCTGTCAATATAGGAGGCCAAACGCGATAAAATATGATACTGGAGCACGGAATGACAAAACACATTCAAGGGAATCCCTTCGACTCGATTCCTTATGGTCTCTGAGGGTAAGAATTTCAAGGATTCTCTCTCTTGGCTGTAAAAGCAAATTGAATAGCTGACTTTTTGCTGATTACACTAGTTTAGTGGATATGGGATAGGGTTTTCTACTTGAAATTTTTGTTAGTAAGCTTACATTATATTCTTGGGTTTTTGATTTAGGAAGGGAATGAAACCTCTAGTTCAAAAATTAATTGAATAAAAAAGCTAAGCTCTTTTGCTGTATATACCTTTCTCAGTCTGCTTAAAATCTGCTATGATGCCCATTTATAATTCTTAAATCGTAATCAGTCTGGATCGAAATAATTACCAAGTATTTATTTCACAACCTGTCGCTGTTCGCTGGCCGGTTCCCTGTGGTCTGCGCTTAATGGTCGTCGATTTTAATGGTCTGCCTTCTCGTCCCGCCCTCGCTGTTGTGATGTTGTGTGAAAAATCACTGCAGGCAGGCCTTATAATTGCCACGCCCCCTTGGGTCCAAGAAGGCGGACATTTGTCTGTCGCCAGCAGTCGTCGTCGCGGTTCGGCCCACGGCTCACGGGCGTTGACAAGCCATTTGTCACATTTACACGGCCGCAGGACGAAGGTAAAGGAAACTGGAGCCCCCTCCTCGCTCGACACCTGTGCTCATCCGCGGGGCGAAGGCATTAAAGCGGCGGAGCAAAGCTTAAATCTACAGATGACCCAGTTGGAGCCCGTGCCAATTCGGGGATTTATGGAAGAGCCTTTGAATCTTTGCCAAATCAATTTGCGGCCAAGTGCTTTCGGGGACGAGTGAGCACACGTAGAGCAAGTAAACAAAGCTTTCGCAGTCAGTCGCTCTCGAAACACTTTGGGGCAGATTCTTACACGAAAATAAAAACCTTCCAAAAATTAACAACACAATGAACCTTGTGCGGAGGCTCCGAGTGGGCCCGATAGGATCATGGGCTGCTACCTTAAGGCCCTACTCCGGCAAGGACAAGGACAAGTCGAAGACACCGTCCAAGGCACCGCCCAAGTCCCCACCCAAGCCAGAGGCCAAGAAGGAGGCAAAGGGTCCCATGAAGCCTAACCCTCCGGCTGCCACAAAGGCCAAGGCTCCGGGTGGGACAACGGCTAAGGCTCCGGGTGGGACAAAATCCAAGTCTAAGGATGTGGCAAAGGCCAAGGATCAGGATAAGAGTAAGGACCTCGGGGATGTGAAGCCCGATGGCTTTCCCAAAGACTGCACCAAGGTGACCCTGATCATCGGCGAGGGCGTGGGTCCCGAGCTCATGGACGCCGTCCAGCAGGTGCTCTCCGCCGCCAAGGCCCCCGTCGAGTGGGAGTGCTTCGAGGAGTGCAAGGCCCCGGACAGCGACGATGTGGCTCCCGCGATCATCGAGAGTCTGCGCAAGACGCGGGTGGGCTTCAAGGGACCCGTGGACAGCCGGCACTGGCAGCGCCACATCCGCAAGCAGTTCGTACAGTTCGCCTACATCTCGGCCTGCCGCAACATCGAGGGCCTGGACACGCCGTATGGCAAATTCGACATGCTGATCATCCGGGACCAGATGGAGGGCGACTACTCGGGCATCGAGCACCGCGTCGTGCCCGGGGTGACGCAGACCATCAAGGTGTGCACCACCGCCGGCGCCACCCGACTTGCCCGCTTCGTGTTCCTCTACTCCATGAGGCACAACCGGAAGAAGATCACGGTGGCCCACAAGGCCAACATCATGCGGATGACGGACGGGAACTTCCTGGACGCGATGCGGTTGCAGGCGGATAGTCACCAGAAGAAGATCAAGTTCGAGGAGCGCTACCTGGACACCGCCTGCATGAACATGCTGATGACGCCGGACAGGCCCGACGTTCTCGTCTCCTCCAGCATGTACGGCGACGTGATGCGGGTCATTGCGGGCAACATGATGGGAGCGCCGGGCATTTGTCCTGGCTTCTCTGTGAGCTCGCTGGGCACCGTCTTTGACTGTCGGATGAAGGCGAATCCGGACTTGGCGGGCAAGGATTTGGCCAATCCCACGGGTCAACTGCTCTCCGCCGCCCTGATGCTGCGCCACATCAAGCAGGATAAGTTTGCCGACCGCGTCGAGTGCGCCGTGCGAGCCGTTTACAAGGACACGGACATCCGCACCCAGGACCTGGGCGGGTGCGCCAAGTGTTCCGAGTTTGTCGAGGCCGTCTGTGAGCGACTGGACAAGGATTAATCATGTTATTGAGGGCTTTGGGCAGGGAAAATAAGTTCTAAATTTTAGTTTTAGCATCTGAAAGTGATATTGCTTTAAAAAATAAAATTAATTTGTTGGAAAATTATTAGCATATTGTAACAAAGTTCAGCAATCTTTTATTGTTTGCTGGCTCTCGATTTTTTCTCTTAATAATTAATCTTATTTAGTATTTTACATTTTCATTGGTTTACAATATATAACTTTAAGATTGATCTAGCCTCCTTTTAGATAATATTTCCTGGGTATTTTCCTCCCTGTATACTTTGTGATACATAGCTTCTCCCGACCGTATTTTCCCCGCCTTATACATTGTGATAACTAGCTTCCTTGGCGGAAAACTATCGCCGAACTAAACACATTTATAATATGTAATTACCTCGCATTTAATTCACTCGCTTCGCTGAGGTCATAAAAGTCGCAATTCGCTTGGCTATCGCTGGCAGTCGTATATTTATATAGCCATTCTCCCTGGCGCCCGTTTCCAGTTCCCAGCTTCCAGATCTCTGGTGCTTGCCGTGCATTTCGGCAGATTTATGGCCGCCCGGCATTAACCGACGCAGATGCCAGCTGCAGTTTCCTTCGCCGCTGGCCCCGTCCTTTTTCGGCTCTTAATTAAGTTGCATTTCGAGTCCTGCCACGTGGCCACGTGGAGCGGGATCAGGATGGTGGCCGGCGGTGCACTCTCTGATAATAAAAGCACATGTTGACATCTGCCCACAGTGTCAGGCGGCCATTATGTACCTATTCGCTGGATGGTGGATGCTGGATGCTGGATGCGAATGGTGGTTCCATTGGGGGGATCTTTTAGTGCCGCTTAAGCTTTTTACACATTTTCGTTTATGGCTGCTGCCATTTCGCTGTTTCGCTCCACATTCGCCTCCGCTCCGGGACGTGCAGTCAAGGCTGTGCCTATTAGTCCTTGGCCGAAAGGATGCCCCCTGTTATTGTTGGCGCATTTCTTTGTTTCCCTCAAATTGGAATGCCATAAAAGTGCGGAGCCATGGGTCTGTGTGTGTGTGTGAGAGCTTATTTAAAAATCATCTCGGGAAAAGTCTGAGAAAAAGGGCAGCTTATTCCTTCTGTCACTGGTGTCCTTCCATTTGAGCCCTGCCCCTTATCCTTTTCGTTTCCCTTTTCCCTTACGCCATGGCGCCCTTTCGTATCTGGTGTTTGTCTGCGTCGACTTCCGTTTCCGGTTGCACGCCACTGCCATTGTTTCTGGCCGTTCCTTCGCCCCGTTTTTTTTATGACTTCTGGCACACACGATCTCTGTGCTTTTTGCTTTTTGCTTTCGGTTTTTCTGTTGACTTTTGATGAATTTTTATTAAAAGCAAATGGGCAATGCACCAAAATGGAAATACGAATCAAAAACCCAAAAATGGGCACCGGCACAATGTCGATTCAATTTGTGTGTCCTGATGCATCATTCCGAAAAACGAATGCAAAAACGAGGCCAAAATGTAGACTAAGCCAGGCTAGGATAGGTACTCTCTGGGGTTGGCTTTGCAGTAATTTAATAACGAATTTTGGGCCCAATAAATGTCTGCTATAGGGGTCTCTGTATTTATTCCTTTGTTTTTTTTTCGATTGCGTAACCTTTGACCTTCTCGGACCTTTTGTTACTTCGGCTCCAGTCAGTTGGAAGTTTGTTTGTTTCCTGTCAAAGCAACGAACTGCGAATAGGAAACTGAAATTGACTTGCCCTCGACCCCGACAGCCCTGGATCCTTTCCCAAATAGCTGAAAAACTTCAGTAAATTAAGGCTGGGGCGGCACAATTAACCCCTTCAATTCGCTGACAGTTGCCAGGCAGCCAACTGCTTTGGTAATTCGGCCCCGTGGGCATCATTTGCACATTGCCCTCTCTCAATGATGATGATGATAAGGATGATCGGTGGGCGACCTTGAGAGGGTTTTTTGGGGGGTACTGGGTTGGGGACAGACTGAAGTGATTTGATTTAATCATCGACGCGTAGGCCAGGACAACGAGCGCCAATGAATTATTCATTGGGCGCTTAACAACTTAAATTGCCTTGGGTGCAGGCACTCCCTGGAAATGTCTCAAAAGTTTATCCCAGGATTCCCAGTAAAAAATTAAATCTGGGAATTTTAATTGACTTATCAAATCTGCTAGACGAATTATAAATTAACTCAGATCGGTTGGGGATTTAAGAATAAATAAAGATAAACAAAACAAAGATGCTTTAGGGGAGTGTGGGAAATAAAATCAAATAATATATAAAATCTCTTAAACAACTTTCAATTTTTCACTAAAATCTCGAAAAACTCTTAGCAATTTCTAAGCTCTTGAAGAGTCCATAACTGGCGAATGCAACAATTGAATTAACCGCATCGTTTGGCGCTGCACTTTAGCTCTGTTCTGTTTCATGTTTTGCCCCGAGCAGAGTCATAAGCCAATAGCAAACATTTGCGACATTAGCGCAAGGACATTTTTACCTGATCCTGGTCCTGCTCTGCTGCTGTTGAAAGTGAACAGAAAACAGAAACAGAGACCAGAGAAGCTAAAATGGCTCTGGGATGATACATGGCTGGCAGCAATGCAATTAAGAATGCCACCGACAGCAGGATACCCCTTCTCCCTTCCCCCTTCTTCTCCCCCACAGACCAGTTGAAAATTCATGTGAAATCCTCCATGAAATGCTCCAGAAATCCCCCTGAATAGAGCGCCGTATAGAGCCGAGAGTTGAGAGCGTGTAATAAACAATGGCAAATAGCGTTCGAGTTGACAGCGGAACACTAGAGCGGTAATTGCATGTAAACATCGTTTGTGAGCGGCTGTGGCGGTGCACTGCCTGCTGCGAAGGCATAATTAGTGAGTGCGTGAGTGATTAAAGCCGACTGCACAGTGGAGTTTGTCAGGTGAATGCAGCTCAGTGTTACCTGCTTCTAAACTCTATATAAAAATTCGTGAGTGTCACTGGTATCTGATTCAAATTTTGAAGTTCAGGGATGCCTAGAGAGAGCAATCTGTCTTCCCTATTTCCTTCCTTAAAATTATGTATAATTTAAATTTAATTTATTTGTTAAAAATATTTCCTTACAAAATTTCTCCGTTCTTTTACACATTCTTTTCAAATATGAATAAAAAACTGACTCATAATTTAACATTCCCTCTTACCATATGCTTAGCCAACTCTTTACCATTCCCTTCACATTAATCCTAAGCAATTTCTTCCACTGTCCTCTGACTCAAGGGCTAGCTGGTGTTGTCGACCTTCAATGGTTTGCTGGGCGTCCTTACCAGATAAAGACTTTGGCGCCCACGTCACTCAGCCGAAGTAATCGGAGCCCTCCAGTCCCGTGTAGTTATCCATTCCAAAGTGTCCGTCAATCAAACGATTGCCAATGGCTGTCGAGTCGAAAGTCTTGAGCACATTCACCAGGCGTCACAGCCAGGACTGTTCGGTCTTCAGGGCAAGGATGGTGAATGGATGCGATGGCTGTCCGTATCTAAGCCCGGAAAGCATCTCGTGCGTGAAAACCACCTCGTGTCAATCACAATTGAAGGATCTTTGGGCATTCCAAAGCGATAGTTTTGATGGGTTTGCTATTAAAAGGTGCAAGAAATCAGCAAATAAGTCTTTATTTTATATAGAATATAGAATAGAGTCAGTATTTGGACCTTTTTAAAAGTATAATATAATTAAGTAAATAAAGAAAAGATTTTAATATATTTTCCCACATTAAATCTGATAGTTTTTTGGGCGTTTCCCTGCCACTCGAGTGTCATTTGCTGTTGCCGCAAAATAATGTAATAGATTCACTACCCACAAGCTAGATGCAAACAGGACCAAGTCAAGAAGGAAGCCAGCGATTTGAACAATCTGCCACAGAATTCATGGAGGCGCTTCCCGGAACCCGAAGCTGGAAGCTGGAAAGATGTCCTGTGGGCGCGGTCAGTGGCAGCAGCAGGCCATCGGCCCATCCAACGATTGTGTTTATGTTTATGCGCGTTTATTTACGACTTAAAATTTGAATAATTTACGATGGCGACGACGGCCGGCCAAGAATGCAGCGAAGAGGGTGGCTGAATGTGTGGCCGAAAGCATGGCGAAACAGCAAGCACTCGCAGGACAGTCGCCGGCAGCCAGGCTCCCAGCACCCACTTCTCCCAAAACCCCGAAACAAAACAGGACGTGGAACATTGAATTTGCTTGACCAAAAACTACGACTCCGGTCATCCGAGCTGCGCATAACCCTTGGCCAAATCGAGCAGATTGCAAATGTGCAGCGGCGGAAACAGCGGTTGCGATAGCGTTGAATACCACCGGAAACACAAAATGCCGCCATCGACCGGAAGGTAAATTATTGCAATCGAACTGCCCGACATTTTCATTTTCATTTCCATAACCGTAAATTGTTGCATTTGGTGTCGGCGGCGGCAGTTGCCATGACAAAAGGTGTTCATATAAAGCAACAAGGATCAAGGGCCGGCCATGTTCGCACGGAAATTGACCATTATGCGGGCTGTTGAAACCGGAAATGTGGCTACAGACCCTATTCCAAGTACTTTCATTCATTTAAAACATAATTTCATTTCATTTAAAGGGGTTTAAACAGTAATTATGGGTCTATGTTGGGTTTCATTTAAATGTTTTGGTGATGTCATTGTTTAGACTATTTTATTTGATTTATAAATAATAATTATTGTCTTATTTAATATGTATTTATTTAATATTATGTTTTTAGAAAATAATTAAATTTAAAGTAAGAAGAGAACCTTGATTGTATCAAAACTCTTCTTGGTTGTTTCGTTTTAACTTGTTCTCATCTCGTCAATTTGGCTTAACCTTATCATCTCTACTCGTTGCTTTGATATTCGTTTACTCGTTATTTTAATCTTCGTTTACTCATCGCTTATCGCTCATCACAATGGTTGTTGTCCAGGCTTAACTTCTGATATCAGTTTTATCTTATCCAAGCTGGAAGTATTTTTAATTAATTAAAAACTGGATGACAAACCAAAAATAAATCACAGCCAGGTTATTTCTGAAGGTCATAAATATTTTTATAAATTTATCATCAACTTATCATTATTAATGACATGGAACCTTAATATATTATCTTATTATTACTTGGAAATAAAACACAAAAACAAGGAACCTTAATATATTATCTTAATATTACTTGGAAATAAAACACAATTAATTGACTATTATCAAATTAAGTTTTTAATAAGCACCGTATAACGGCATAACAAACATCAACCTTGGGCAAAGACTACACTTCTCTGATCTCTAAATTAAGGACAGGTAACTCGATGGTAAAATTATTAAATATTATTAATTGTTTATAATTATTTCTTAGTTTCCTCAAACACCTGGCGTGCCAGATTCCGCATGACCTTGCCGTTGGCATTCTTAGGGAACTTGTCGACGAAGATGACGCCGGCATTCAGGTGCTTGTACTCCACCACCAGTTTCTGGGCCACGTGATCGCTGATCTTCTGGGCACTGATCTCGGCGCCCTCCTTTTTGATGATCAAGGCACCGGCGGCGTCGCCATACCGCTCATCCCGGACGCCCACGACGCAGACATGCTTCACCTCCGGCAGCTCGGCGATCACCTGCTCGATCTCGTTGGGCCAGTAGTGCTTGGACTTGTACTTCAGCAGGTCCTTCTTGCGGTCCACCAGATACAGGTTGTTGTCCTCGTCGAAGTAGCCCAGGTCGCCCAGGTTGATCCAGCCATTCTGGATCGTGGCTGCCGTGTCCACCGGATTCGCCAGGTAGCCCTCCCACTTCAAGCCGATGTCGATGAGCACCTCGCCCGTCTGATTCACCTCCAGCTGCTGACCGTTCTCGTCGTTGATCTTGACCTTCATTCCGGGCGCCAGTCGTCCCACCGAGCACTCCAGCGAGTGGTCGACGTTGATGGTCACCACACCGGTTTCCGTGGTTCCATACGAGAACATGACATAGCAGTTGGGCATCAGCTCCTGGGCGCGTCGGAGCAGAGCCAGCGAAATCCAGCCGCCGATCACAAAGGACATTTTTAGGCCCTCCAAGGTCTCCGGAAGGGCCAGCGGACTGGTGTACAGCTCGTAGGCCTGCCAGGGCGCCATGGCTATGCAGTTCACCTTGTACTTGGTCACCAGGTTAATGGCCGTCTCCGCGCTGAACGTCTTGTTGGACAGGATGCGGGTGAAGCCGCACATGAGATTCATGATGGTAATCGAAAATCCGGTCATCCAGTCAATAGTGGCACTGGTGTACAGCACATCGGTACTGTCGCACAGCCTGGTGGGTTAGAGGTGGGTTAGGATGGAGTAAGGAACAGTAATCCTGGACACTCACGTGGCGGTAGAACACACATGGCGATGGGAAAGGGCCACGGCCTTGGGCAGGCCAGAGGTTCCGGATGAGGACAGAACCACAGCGACTTGGTCGCCGCCATTGGCCAAGGCAGCGGGTCTAAAGGGGAATTAATAGAAATAAATAATAATTATTATAATTAATATAGGTTAAAAACTCACGCATAGATCCTCTCGGCGGGATGGGGCTTCACCAGATCCTCGACGCTCGTCACGCCCTCCACGCGACCCGTCAGCGTGACCAGCTTGGGGGCCCACTCCTTGGTGATATCCTTGATTTTCTCATAGTCCGCACCATCGATGAACATGAGCTTGGGCTTGGTCACCGAATAGAGGCCGAAGATGACGGCCGGATCCCGGGAGTAGTTGACGGCATGGAAGGGCGTGGCTTGGAAGAAGCAGGCGGTGGCCAGGGGGATCACAAAGGTGCTGGAGTTGGCGATAAGCCCAACCTTATCCTCTTGGGTCAGGCCCTCGGCCTTGAGGAACAGGGCAATGCGGGTGGCGTAGGCCAGCATGTCGGCGTTGGTCAGCACGGTTCCATCGTCGTCGTTGATCTACTTTTATATAATCGATCCCATCAGATCCCGAGGTTTCTTCGGCTTTCCTGGCCGAGAGGAGAGCACCTACCTGAACCACGTTGGTGGGCCAGCACTTGAGCGAGTTGAAGATGATCTGGCCGATGGAGGCGTTGGGGTCGTACAGCGTGGCCCGGGGCACTCCGCTCCAGATCTTTGTCTCCTTGTCGTAGAAGGTGGGGAAAATTGCCTTGGTCGGCATTTTGGCAAGTCCAGTTTGAATTAGCTTCTGAGGTGGCATTGCCAATGCCATTGTCTTTTTATATCGCCTTGGGCCGGTAGGTTTATCATATCAGCTTTGCTTTTAGTCGGAAGCCCTCCGAAGAAGTGAGTCCAAAGTTTATCCAAAATCAAAGGCAGAGATTAGTGGAGAATTCTCGGTACGTACTCTTTGGGGTGGCAACCATCAGCTGATGTTTGTTTTGGGCCTTCGCTATAATCTCTTTTTAATTTCCGTTCGAAATGGGAGTGACTTCCGTATTTAGTAGCGCCCTGGTAACGAAAGGCGTGTGCCGGGAACCCCTGCGATGGTTGCATGATTAAGCCATGACTAGGTCGGGAACTTGAACATATGTGGCCTTATACACTAAAAGAAACTGGTTATTTATTCAAATATTTAATGAACTTATATTTCCGGCAGATTAAAGGGAGATTTTAGAGGTGTTTCGGCTAGGAACTTTAACATTTATGTAAATAAAAAGATGCAGAACTCTTAAAAGTAATATTATTGAATAAAGAAATCTTTCTTAATATCTTTAATTTAATTAAAATCTCTAATTGTGTGAAATAAATGCCGAATAGAATCTCCAAGTGCATATTGCAGCTACTTAAAGTCAAGTTCATGCCATGTATGTACTTTAATTTTACCCCCTGCTGCCTTCAAATCGCTGTGCAAAATAGTTTGCCTTTTTAAGTGAACTCCCCACGCTGCTGAATTTTATTATTCTTGCTATATTTTGTCGGGGGCGGCCCGGGGCCACGCCCTGTTGCGCCATTTGCATTGTGTGTGTGCGTGTGTCGGCGGCGTTCCACAAAATGCGGGTGCCACCTCCGAAAGTTGCCGGGAGTTTGGCTGCATGCATATATTAACATGAAATTACAGACAGAAACGGCCAAAAGGCGAGCGAAATGGCTTAAAGAGTTCCTGAATTTGTTTTCGCCGCAAATGCGGAAAATGCAGCGAGTGCGGAAAGGGACTCCCGGACAAGATGCTGCCGATTGGCATGCAAATAGAGCAGAATAGAGAGCGGGGGGTCACTTCCGGTTGTGCCATCTTAAAGCTTTAAGTGCTTAAGATTTTGCAACAGAATATGCATGCCATGACACTCGATTCGCATTGATTGGCGGTTTTGGGGCCGGTGCCCGTCCGTTCTGGCGGCTTCCCTCAAAGTCGGTCGGTCGCTTTGCCCGCTCAGGCGTGACACAAGCCGTCAGTTAATAATGCGCATTATAATGAGACAGCCACACCCGATCCGGCACCCGAAGTGCATCCAACTCCCAGGCGATAACACCGCAAACATGTCGGAGTGATGGGATTCCCGGGACTAACACCGATGCACCATATGCCAGGCACCTTAGTCATCACAGGTCGCAGGTCGCAGGTCGCAGTTAATTAATTAATTATCCAGCGAGTGCAAACGGTTGCATAATTGAATAAACAGTCGATGCCTGATAACGAAAATACTACCTTTTATGCCTCTGCCTCGGAAGTTATCTGCTTACGACGATACTATGATTTCTGAATGAATTTTCAATTTTGACGTTGGAGTGATAAGGCTCGAGTGGCTGGTGATAAGTTTAGGGTAAAACTAATAGAGTTATATGGCTGATAGGTGAGAAAGGAAAGCTTTTGGGCCGGGCACAGTGAATAGGAAAAATATTAGCACACAGGCTAGGGGCTTTTCAAATAAATTAAATTTATATATAACATAATAATATTTAGAAAAATGAACAGGAACTGTGTCTTTTATTCTATGTAGCGTTGATATTCTGGCTCTTCTGACTCTTCTCTCTTTCTTATGTTTAGCTTACACAGTTATACAAAGTTACAGAGTTCTTATAACTAATTAATCTGCGTTAGTAATAATACTTTTTACTACTGCCTTACTACTTAGTATTGAGATGACTCAGGGTAAGTTCCCTCCAATAAAGCAATAGAATCTCTCTCTTTAAATTTTGGTTTTTCTCCACAAACTTAACTTTGTTTTTCGTCCTCTGACTGTTTCTATTAATTAATTTATTAATTCCTCATCAGAATTAAATACATTTTCATCCCATTTATACGCGATCTTATTTTCCCATCATTTCTGGCATACTTGCCGCCACATTTTTGTGTGTCGCCGCGGCCTGCGGTCATCGTCCCTGACCTTAGACACACAGCGACCGAGGGTTGGCAAAATAAGCCAACAAAAAAAAAAAAGAAGAAGGAAAAAAGAATCGCTGTTGAATTTGCGTTCGGGCGTTATCACGCTTATCACACTTGTTGGTGCTCCGCCACGTGTTCGATGTATTTCGAACCGAGCAACTGTCATAAATCTTGCATACGCCCCGTGGGCATGCGCAGTAGATGTTCCATTCCCGAAGCATTCCCCAAAACATCGCCCCATTCATAAATGCCGAGGACTCGGACTCGGACTCGGGCTCGGAGTCGGATGCTGCCAAGGATTGAGACCGGGACCGGGCCAACAGTCTGCTGTCTGGGGACTTGGCTACGTTCAGACAGTTTGCGGTGATTCCTTCGACGAGGCGGTTGCAACCACGGCTCACGGGTTGGCTCGGCAAGAGGTTCTATCGCGGGGATAACTGAGGGAGCACGGAGCACGCCAGAAGAATCGTGGAGGACGGTGGACCAATGGCCACGAATTAGCCGCAGTTAAGGGCCCATCACACATTGCCGAACTATCCGTAGTCTATGCGGTTGGAGTTAGAAAAAGTTTCGCTCAAGTGTTGTTAAGTGCTGCAAAGTTGGCCGTGATAGTTAAGTGCGCTCTCGTAACTGAAACTCGGCCGATTCCGGGGATTGCCTCACACGTTGGCATTTTCCATTTTCCGGACAAGTTTTTCGGCTGTGGAAGACTTCCTCTAACCCTCTGTGAGCCTGTCAAAATGTTTTGGCCCCAACTTTTCGTACTGCTCCCCCTCGCAACAATTGAAGTTTTGACAACGAAATTTAGTTAAGCAACGCGGCCGCGGTTTCAAATATTCGCCGGTTTTTTCTTTCTGAGCTGAACAGCGTGCGGAGCGAAGAATTCGCAGTAAAAAATTGTTTCGAACTTTTTGCAGCCTTTCGATCCTTGTTTGGTTAACTACGTGTACGCGGGCAAAGTGAACAGATTGAACGTGTGATGTGAATGGTAAGTGCAGCAGATGCAGTTCAATTTCCGGGTAAATTTCTGGATTTTTTCCATGTTCTCCCTAAAAAAAAAGGGGGGGAAACCAGTCTGCTCTTCGTCAAAACTGATTGGCATTGTGCGGCAAGATAAAGGATTTTGTGTATTAAGTGAAAACGGAGAAAGGAAAATATTTGCTCAAGCTATTCTGCTTGTTTCCAGATTGAATTTAGTTAATTTTATTCCCTCTTTTTACATAGTAAATTGCAGATAGTGTAGCTTTAATAGAGGCAATGAACTTTAATAAAAATTCCACAGAACAAAAAACTTGGTTAAAGTTTTGTTTCAGGAAGTATAGTTGGAAGTTAGTACTTGCACTTTAATGCTGAAACTCTGGCTGTTCAAAGAGCGACTTGAAATGTTTTTTAAACATTAATTTACTGGGCTTAATCTGCTACGAATTCATGTATTTTAAACTTTAAATGGAGCTGAACTCTTTTTAATATATAAAGACTCCTGGGCTAGCGATAAAAGTCTTTAGCCGAAGCTGCACCCAAGACATGCACTCAAGTTCCACACAACTATTTCCTCAGGTTCTTCTCCTAAATAAGTTTCATATTGCAATCATAAATTCTATTTGATTTGGGACCCTGTCTGTTTCCTTTCAAAGTCCAATTATGTTAGCCGGCCACTGGTCAAGCCTAATTGCCATTGACTCAAAGCCAAACCGAAAAGTGAATTTCCAAAGATCCTGACAGCTGCTCAGGGTGTGTGTGTGTGGGCCTTTGTTGGCTATTTTGCATGTACCTTGGCAGATGTGTTATACTTGTGGTAATTGCTACTTTATTGCAGCTTCGTGTCCCATTACCAAATGGACACGAGGAGCAGCCCCCGGAATCCCAGAGGGTCCGACCCACATTCACATTAGCAGGCTGTCTCCCAGGCGCATAAATATGCTCACAGTTTTCGGGGCAGGGACACATTACAATACCCGAGGAGAATGTGCGTGTCGCATCTATAATTAAGTGAATATAAAGCATGCTGTGAGGAGCACAGCAGCAGCAGGAGCAGGAGGCATTCCAGGCTCCCACACATCCTGAGAAACATTTGCACCAGAAATTGAACATGTCGTCCTGGTCGCGGGGAATGCCCTCAGTTATCTGTGAGTGGCATTTGCCCAAGACGTACGCCTTTCATTCCGGATGAAAGGGTATGCCATTAGACAGACACTCCATGGAGACATTTTTCATCTCTCACCTTTCTTGGATTTAAAATATGTTCACTGAGGGAAAAAGGGTTCGGACAATTCAAGGGAGTTTTCTGGACCAGGAACTTTTTAGGCTTTATTTTATTTTGAATAAAAAAAAAGTAATAAATCAATCAGTTATAAAAATTAATTATTTTCGATATTGTGAACAATTTCGTTTGGTTTTCAAAGTCCTTTAAAACAGATTTGGCGACACCTTTGTTAACCATTTTTCTGGTGAATTTCACCTGAGACTGGAATTGATTTCAGCTGCTACCTCATAACAAATGTGGTTCGCTTGTGACGTCTGGTATGTTTTGAAATATTTCTTTGAAATGTCAATACTGACATTCTTCTCCCAGCCGGCACAAAACATCAAAGGGACTCGCCAACATGAGGTATCCCCCGATAGGACCACATTAATATGGACAATGCCACACGTAGCACGACACATGGCCAACAGCAAGCTTGGCAAGTCAATTAAATTAGCCGTAATATACGGCAAATGTTTGCCTAGTTACTGTTGCTTCTCCTCCGCCGACTCCTGCATCTGGCATTGTCCTTGTTTGCTCTTGGCTGCTCATGAGTAATATGCACACATAATTATGAAAAATACACAAAGCACTCGGCCGAACTACAGTGAAGTCTGGCCGGGATCAACGCTGTTTAAATAGGGTCGAGTTGTTCTGTTGTTTACCTTCTTATCTGGGCTTCACAGTCGCCGTCTGAGGAGGTCCTGCCCTGAAACAACAATACATCTCCTCCGCAGGGCAAATAAAATAATTACAGCCTTGGCCGTAAACACAAATTTTACTGGTAATAAATTTTGCAGCCTCTTGAATATAATTAACGTCCAACAACGGCCCATTTAACACTTATGCACTGCGTCATTCAGGGCGAAATTTACCAATGATTGACCTGGGCTCAAAGCAGGCTCCTTAAATCTCTGATTAATGGAAAACATCAGGCTGAATATACATCGAAATGCATTCACCTCAGACTGGCTGGCCGGTTGTCTGGTAACTTGAACCCAAGGGCAGCCTGGCTATTTGTAAGGGTCTATAAGCCATTGAAACATTTGCAGATCTGCCAACGATAATTCCCTTCAAGTGGAAGTATTTTCTAGAAGACCAGCAGCAACAAAAAAGGAAACAAAACACTTACGTAAAGAAGAAAATCTGCGATAAATCCACAGAAAGTCGAAAGGAAAAAAATACGAGAAAATATATACGAATGAGACCATGAAAATTATGGGCAGCAATATTTTTGCTAGCTGCTTTTTTGGCCCGTTTTGTTGCCTCTGCCATTTCTGTGGCCTAGACGACGACGACGACGCACAAGGCACCAGGCACCAGGCACAAGCTTAAATAAATAAAATAAATCAAAAATGTAAATCAACACTCAAACGTCGTATATCTATATAGCAGACGTATGTGGCTGGGATAATAATTTGCACACACACACACACAGAGAGGCAGATATAGTAGTTGATGGCGGGATATAGGGATATATCCAGAGGGGGAGGCGGACGACTCTACTCTCATTAAACTCGCCTCGCCAAGAATGTGTGTGTGCAGTCGTCCGTTGACTTTGCCAGTCCCTGTTCCCTGTCCCTGCTCCCTGTGTGTCATTTGGTGTCGGTCTGTAATGAAAGAAATCATGACAAAGCATTCATTTATGGCCCAAGGAACTGTTTGGATTTCGAGTGTCAAAGAAAATATTAAATTATCCCAAGCACACAAAAGGTTCTAACGAAGCATTTATTTTGTTTTATTTATTATTTCTCTGTTATTCCTGGCCTGCGAGTGTGCGTTTCGTTTCGATTGCGGCAATATTGAGCAATAAGTGAATCATTTACAAAATAAAATTCATGACTGCTTAAAATCAAATGGTACTCACAACTTTCTAATGTAATTGAGACGCAGACAACACACAAATCGTAACAATCGAAACAATGGACTCTGCCAATTAGTTATGAATGTTTGTTTAAAAATGCTTCTGGAATTTTCAATTAAAAACGTATCCTTACTTGGATCTAGCCGGACACTAGAAACCCTTTGTGTCTTGAAGGAATGGCCAAGAGTCTTTATTACGTAGACTTCAGAGTTGTCCCAGCACTTTGTGTAATTCCGTTCGTCATTTTGTGTGTCTGGCAGCCAGCCCGCAGCAATGTCCTGCTGAAGTCCTGCCGCCACCTCTTCATTTCATTTGACTAACTGAAACGTGACACAGGTTCCTCCTCTGCTTGGCTGCCTGTCTGTCTGTCCGTGTCCAGTCCAGTCCCTTGTCACGGATCCAGAGGAAGGCTTCTGCCTGCATTGGCATTTCTTTCCAGACTCCTCCTCCTCCTGGGCTCCTTCTTACAGCTGTTTATAATTCCGGGAGGAATCCACTTCATTTTTATCAGCATCATCACGGCATCTTGCATTTTTGAAATGAAATTGTCGTTCCATTTCTTTTGCCGCCTCACTCATCGTCGCCATCAGCATCTTTAATTCCATTGCGCCTTCGTTTTCGTTTCCTGCTTTTTTTCTTCTTACTTTACTGCCTTCATTTCTACCTTTTGGCAGCGGCTTGTCATTCAATTTGACGCCACATTAATTCAGTGCCTTCTTGCTCCTTTTTGGTCAGTTGATATTTGCATACTTTCTCCTTTTAATTGCTTCGTTATGGGGACGTGCTTGTATTTCCGCTGTGCGTGGCACTGCCCACCCGGCGTATACGCAATGTCACCAGCAGCAGCTCGTCTGCTCGGGGAGCCGAAATAAAAGTTCGTCTCAAGTTGATATCCCATAGGTAATTAGTAAGTAATCAGCCAAAGTTTCAGCACTTTTCTCACTCGGACATTTTCCCCAATTTAAGCTTTTCTTAAAGTAGGTTTGAATGGATGATTACACACAGAGACAAGGAGTTTTAGCTAGAAAATAAGAACAAACTAAAGGGAGGGTTCTTAAATAAATGTTTGTAAAACTCAGCAATTTGAAATTTAAATATTTCAAGTGGTTTTAATGCGTTCTACACGCCAGTTTTAATTTTCGAAAGATTTTAAAGCTAATGAAGGTTATATCTAAATTTGTTTACTATATTTATAGTTGTTGGAAATGTACCTATTCAAGTAATGTGATTATTTCTCTGAAAAAAGCTTGTAATAAAAATGATATATCTCTCATTTAAATTACATTTTTCCTTTTCTTTATTTTGTAAGTATTTTTATGTAATTTTAAGCGACTTTCACATTTTTTACTGTGCAGATTCTGTGGAAATAGTTTCATTCTCCATTTACCACTTGCACTTTGAAGTGGAACTTTGGCTGGCACGCTTCCGGATCCTTTCTCCTTCCCCTATCCCATTTCCCACTTGCCAGCCTCCCGTTTCATCGGTCATTTTGCACAGTTTTCGGGGTTGGCCTCTATTGTTTTGATTTCCGCTGTGGTGGTTGCGGAGTGGTTCACGTCCACGTCCACGTTCACGACCATGTCGCTGTCGATGTTTGTGGGGTTTCGGAGCGACAAGGCGAAGCGAAGCGAGGCGGGGCCCATGTGATGCTCCAATGGCAAACAATAATAAGCGCCTTCTGCATCTTGTTTTGGCCGTCCTCCATTCATCCGTCGCTTTGTGTCCAAGGGAATAGAGAATGAAGTCCAATGGTATGGATTTAGAGAGCTCCATTGCCAAGGGGGACGGTTGAGAGGACACCGCAAAATCGAGCTGTG
This sequence comes from Drosophila asahinai, assembly GCA_008042795.1. Classification (NCBI taxonomy): domain Eukaryota; kingdom Metazoa; phylum Arthropoda; class Insecta; order Diptera; family Drosophilidae; genus Drosophila; species Drosophila asahinai. The sequence goes on along the minus strand of VNJZ01009569.1, from coordinate 68,582 downwards.
CAGGTTTGTTTGCCTTTGGGCGCTGGTTAAATTGGGCAGACAAATGTTTTAGCAACGTTGTCCGAGGTCCGAGGTCCTTTATCGTTGCCAGTTTATCAGCCAATGACTGCAGTTTAAGTCCTTGCAATTCCACTCTTTTTCGGGCACCTCTGGGAGTCCTTCCACTGACATGTGCTAATGCCTTTCGAGGTTCAGAGTGTCCAGAGTTCATTTCCAATTCAGTATCCGAATCTTATTTTTTTGTTGGCAAATGAAACTTAAAGGAAGCCGACATTGCTGGGCAGTTAGTCAAATTCAATGACCTTTTGCCGAATTTGTTATTCATTTTGTATTTCTTCGGAAATGCGTGTGGGCTGGCCCGAACTATTTTTTTTTGTTTGCCATAATTTATTTGGACTTGGCCGGAGTTTTCAGTTTTTCCATTTACAAAGTATGTCTATGACACATTTCAAGGCATTTTCCGGCTGGATTTGCTCTGCTGTTTTCTTCGGCTTTCACCATTTTGCTTCCAAAACGATATATATATATTTATATGTAAATGCAACTATCAGGAAAGGGAAAGAGACTGAGAGAGGGAGAGGGTTCGGTGGTAAAACAACTATTTGGCACGTTATTCGGTTAGACTTTTCTATTATTTTTGTAAATTTTATTTTCGGGGCCAGAACTTGGCAAGCAAAATTGTCGACAGCCGTCTAAGTGATTTTGTTTGTTGGCCCAGAAGATGGAGAGAATCCGGAGCTGACCATGCACTTGGCAAAGACGCTGCTGGACTTTCATTCGGTCAATAGTCATAGTCATTGGGGAGCTGGTATTCCGGCTCGGTCTCCGGCTCGGATCCCACATTGATTGCTGCTCCATGGCCTATTATACTTAAGTGCTTATCATAATTTGTGTAGTCTGAGGTCTCAAGTCTCCAGTCTCAAGCCGGGGCCGTGTAATTCCTCTCCTCTGTCGTGCATAAGTCGCCTTAGCGTCGACGGGTATCCCCGAGAGAATCGGGGGAAATGGATTCTGCACTGCCGGCATAGAAGTCTGGGGGCCAGAAACAAAGCGCACGGGAAAGAATGAGAAATGTAATACACTTTAAGGCACTTGGGACACCCGGTGGGTCTCCCAGTCTAACTTCCACTTCTTTTTGAAGACACTTTAACTTTTATGATTCCATATTTCATACTTGTTCCGAGCCATTTATTCGCATATTGACGCCCACGGCGATTTGCCAGTTTAATAGGATTTATATTTGAATTTAATTTTTCTTGTTTTTCTGTATAAAGTTTGCGGGGCAGGGAAATCCGCTTTAATTAGCGGCAGCGGAAATGATTTATTGATTGGTTCAGGCAAGGGCAATGGCTAACACTCATGCATAATCCGATTTTATAAAAGAAATTTATCAAAAACAAATATTAAAATAAAATAAAGCATCATCTGCTGACGCTATAATTAAAAATTAAATATTTCTCTGTTATTTATTAGTACTTATTAAATAATTTGCTTAAAGTATTTTACTTAAATCCAAAACAAACTAATAGTAGGAACAGCAATCAGATTAAAACCATATTTTTTATAGAAAAACATGGCACAGATTTAGTGAAAAGGATTAAGGAGTAAATGATGAAAGCTTTGACAACTTATGCATTCTATGGCAACATTAAAAATGAATCCATTTCTAGGCTCAATCAATTTTCAATGAACTTTTTTGGTTGAATCAATTTCCGCTAAAGCATATTTAATTTGTGAATACTGTGTGTGTGTTTCTAGACTTTAAATGTAGATTTTTTCGGTCTCTGCATTAAATTAAATAAAAATCAGCCGAGAAATCCTTTTAAGGTGGCGTTAAATCCGTTTTCATACCGCAAAGCCGATTTGTGGGATTTTCGATGTTCCCAAAAGAAAGCTCAAACAGAAACCCAAAAATGAACTTTTAGTCGCAAAATTCGGCTCGGAACCTTCCGCAACAAGCTCAGTGATGGCTATTTTGGATTACTGTCTCCACTTTTTCGCTCTTATTTTTTATTTCTTTTCGCTTCTTCCTTTTTCATCCTGGCACCTTATCGTCCTCGCTTCTGGTTTCCCGCTCAAGCGATTTGGTATTTGCTTTGTTTATCTCCTGTTTCACAGCTTCAGTGTCCCTTACTTCAACTTTAAGGATATTATCTCTGTCCGATTCCTTTGTTCGGGCTCGGTTTTTTATAATAAGCAAGAAAACCAGTCGAAAGCGGAGTATTCACCGAAATCAGTTGGATATATTCCTTGAGTTAATGTTATTTTCTTCCCAATCTGCGGTCCTCTTTCACCAAAGTTCGATTCTGATGTATTTTCTCAATTTATTCAGCAGTTTCTTCACTCGTTTTTAATGCTTTCCTCGCTCTGTTTTATGCTATCCATAAACTCCATTACCCGGCGAAAGTTCGGAACACATCGATTGCACTTCTGCAGCATAATTCCCGAGGCACTGAGCCGTATGTCTGGTTTAATATGAGTTCGGGCACATTTTCTTCCTTCTTATTATTTATTCTAATTTATTTGCGATCCTAATCTCTTGACAAACAAAAAATAAATTCGGATTGATTCGAAATTGAAATGGCAAAAGTTTATTCACAACTTTACTTGGCACTTACGGGCCGCAGGATTTAAGTATTGAAATCGGATTTAAGGGCTATAAAATGGGGTGATGATGATGGGTAATGGGTGTGTCGAGGGGTTGTCACCACAAATGCCAGAGCCAAACATCAGGGCCTACCACCCGCAGTGCCAACGCGGCGGATACGCAATATTTTCGCATTCATCTTCATTTTTTCACATTGTAGTGGCATTTACTTGGCGTTTTTATGCCTTTCCTTTTTTCGGCTGTTTGCCCTTCTTCTTTTTTAATATATATATATAGATATATATAATGTATGTGTATACTTAAGTGCCTGGGCCTGTTTGTCTACGTTTATCTCGTGCTCCCCTTCACCGATCAGATTTCCTTTTGCAGCTTAATACCAACCGCAGAATATTGGCGGCATATCTGCCGCATAATGTCGCCATTTATTTCCTGAACGGAACACCTACGGTGCGAGCGCGTGTGTCCTCGTCATTTAAATATGTTTAATATGTAAATCGAAATAAATAAATTCCCCTAGCGCCTGGCTTGAGTTATTTTTTTAGGAATTGTCATCGCCTGGCTGGCTGTAAATTACAACTGGCCATGCATATTGATTGCCTACTTTCGGGCTTCATTACGGGCCTTATTGAATTCGGCCCAAGACATTTGGGATGATGTCGCCACCCTTTCGCAACTATAGGCCCTGCATTGCATACTTATCAGTTAGCTAGTTGGTCGACTGGCTGTCAAATTCTGTTGCAGACTTTTCGCTGGCTAAGTGGCTTTCGTCGGGCCGGGAAAGTTCTTGAGAAAACTTTTTACTGCCAATTTGAATGGATAATTCGACACAAGTTTCGGGTCGCTGTCAAAACCAGAACGAAACTTTACTGTCTGACTTCGACTCCCCCTTATTTATTTATTTTTTACTTTTTTCTTTCCATTTTGCTGTTATTTGTACTTGTTATCAATAAATAATTCATAAATAGACAGGCGTCTGCGTGTGTTGCCAAAAGCATGCCGCATTGATGAAGAACACATTAAAATAAATCGGAAAATCCGGCGACAAGCGTACATATTAGCGATGGCAAGAAGAGGTCTTTATATATTTAAATTGTGTCGACAATGACATTGTAGCATTTTTATTTATATTAGAAAGTGGAAATGGTTATGGGATTATAACACTACATTGTTGCTTTCATTTAGACGGTAAAAAGGGTATGGTATAAATAATAAATATATTTCTTGTATATAATAAATTATGCATATTATCGAATAGGTGATTTTTTCCTCAGGATTGTTTTACTTAAAATCCAAATTGTGTGCGAAAAATCACTTTTATTAATAAAAGAAACATAAGAGAAATGTGCGTTTAAATTATTTTAATATGTTTCTTGGGCTAAAATTTATTTACAATTATTTTAAAGTACTTTAAGACCCGTTTTTAAATGATTATAAATCCCCACCATATGTTATCAGTTGTATTTATTGCTTAAATTATTCCTATCGAGGTATGGAACCTTTCTTCTCGATATACATCTCTAATAGATATATTTTTTCCTACGAGTGTCGTTGACATACCAACACATAAAAAAGTCAAGCGACCACATTTCAAATTAGCACACCCACATCTACACTCCACATCCACTCCCACAGACGCCACAAAGGGATGCCCACAAAATATAAAATATAAAAATGCCGCCACAAGAAGCACGCGCATAATTACCAATACAAATGTGGGAATAATGCAATATAATAAACGTCAGGAGCAGAAGTCGAAGCATAGGGCGAGCATAGGGGCGAAAACAAACCGACGGGCGAAGCCGAAGGACGTGGTCCTTGGTGCTCAGGCTCGGGGTGCCTTCTGATTGCGTGCTGATAACCCTTTTCCAACTTTCATCGTCTCGAAAAAAAGAAAAAACTGTAGTATATGCATACTGAAGCTCGTATGAATAAATATATACGCTTTAAGTTAACCACGCTAAATCCAATTTGGCTAACAAGACATTGTCACTCAAAGCGAGTGCGTAACCGCAGGGCGGAGTCGGGGTCGAAAATCCCTGGGGAATTTGCTTATGAGTGTGATCGAAGCCAGTGACACTTAACCCACAAACACCCCTTGTTTTTGCGGTTTGAACTTTGTCGCTGCTGAGACTTGCTAGGCGACGATTAAGGGAGTCTTAAATATAGGTATTTAATCATAGAAGTTATGTAATTTTTGGTCCTACACAGAGACATAACATTAGGTAATTAAGTTTAATTTGTTTAGGGAAGAAATATATTTTTTGTAATATTTCTATTCTACCACATCGACTGTGGTTCCTTATTTTCTGAATTATTAGCCGTTTTGTGTCATAAAACAAATGTTTTTACATATTTCAAGCTGTTTATTTATACACCATTTATTTTTTGTCTATATAAAATGATGAAAACATTTATAAATATGATTTTCCTTTGACATATTCTCTCGGTTATAGTTCATTCAGAAAAGCAGAAATCGCGTAAACTCATTTAAGCCAGACGACGACGTCAACAACAAATTCGGGGCTTAAACCGCCAGCTTTCGGGCCACATCCGCTCATTAGTCTGAGAGCAGCCAGGGAGGAGCAGGAAAAGGAGCAGGAGCAGGAGCATATAGCATATCCTTCTCGACGTAGGGATCAGTCACTTGTCTGTCATCGTCAATGCGGCATCCGCAAGCCGCAAAATCTGTACAAAGAAATGCCATAAAACGCCAGCCGCAGTCGCGACACCCGCAAAACGTTGAAATGAACGAAAAATGCGGTTATAGCATTTGGGCGCAGAAATTTACCGCCACTCGGGCACACACACACGCACACGCAACCACCGGATGGCTGTTAACATAATTCATTTCAAGCTTCAAGCGCCAACTTGAACGCAATGTGCCTTGAAATTCCAGGCCGAAAAAGACTAACGACTTTTAATTAAAATATCCCGGGGGATTAAGAAGATTTTGAACTTGGGAATTTACTGATATGGAAATGGCATTTAAAGCCGAAATTTATTGCTTTGATAGCTTTTCCCCAAAAAGGGCAAAAAACTGGGACAAGAAAAAGTTAAAGGGAGAGGGATTTTCACTTTTCGCAGCCACATATGACGACTGGCGGAAAGTAGCTCATCTTTTAGGAAAAGCTAGGCAAAGCGGCAAAGCCAGCTAATGGTGTCACCACGCAGGGAATGGCAAATTAGCGTGGATTGCGCACTTTTTGTCGCGAGTCAGCTTAAGTGAGACAGAAGGACACCGAGGGCGAGATAGCGAGGAGACGGAGGACTCCATTCAGGTGGACGTTGGCAGGTGGCTGGCTGGTGGCAGGTGGCAGCTGTTGACACACTCCACATCGCTGCCATGTACAACATGTCGTATAAGTATTTTAATTAAGCATCAAGGGGCGCACAAAAACACATGAAGAGCAAGTTTCGCGTTTTAATTAAGACCCACTAAACTAAGAAAGGCGGAGGCGCCTTAGCCTGGCCCGGCCTCCTGTCGACGCTGCTCTGGGGATCGGAAACTTTCCATTTAAGCTAAACTCACAGTTAAAATTTAATTTACTTGGCACGAAACTTGCGGCGGCAGCTGCGCTTGCAGAGGAGCAAAAAAAAAAAGCGCCGAACGCGTACGTCATGTGGATTACTCATACGCCGTGTGCGCGCATATAAGCATCCGAGATGAGGATGCGGATGTGGATAAAGCCGGAGCTAAAATATCAGGCCACCGGGTCCTCGGGCGACAGGTGGCGGCGACTGGCGACTGGCACAACAATAACAACAGCAGTGGCAACACGGCAACGACATCGACAACAAAAACACACTCTGGCTACACGTCCAGGCCCACCCGGCTTCCGTTGTAAGCCAAAAACGTTCTTAAATTGTTTGCATTTAAATGCCACTCGACTCGCACGCCCTCGTGCCTCCGAAAAATGCCTGCATACATCGCACCGAATGTGCCGGCTGGATATTTATATTTGGCCTGACCCCCAGACCTCGCTGGGATATAACAACATTTTATTTATCTGCAGAGCATAAAAATATTTTTAAGCTGCGAGTGGCAAACAAGGGGCAAAAAAATAACAAAGAATTTCCTTTTAGGAGCGTTGGTGACAGTGTTTTCAAAAACAATTGTTACACGCGGCGAGAGAGCTTCGCCTTTTAATTTATTAAATAATAAATAAATTTGGGACTTTCAGTGAAAGAAAAACTAGTTCTAAAAGAGGTTTTCTTATAAAATACAAATTATTATAGTTATTACAAGGCCTTGGAAAAGGGAAAGGTGGAATTTAAGTATCGACCTTCTGTTTTCTGAGTGCTAGAAAAATAGTGATGTTAGATCAAGCGAATAGCAACAAAGTATCACTGGTGATGAGCGCAAACTTTGCATACTTTTATCAATCACAAGCGGGGGATTTACGCGCTGCTCACTTGGCGTTTTGCGGTCATGCCATTCGAATCTAATATCTAAAAGTTATCTTCCCTTTACGGCCAGCCAGCCATCCATTCTCTCAGTTATTTAACTTGGCTCCTGCAAATACTAGTGCTACTCCATTGTAGAGCCATTCCGCCTGCGAAGTCAATCAGTGCGGGCTGGGTGCGGTGTGGCATCCCGATTGCCATGGAATGCCCTCCTTCATTAGATTTGCAGGAGTCTCTAAAGCTGCTGCTACCGAGTCGTCGGCGTCCTTCAGTCTCCTGACTATTTGCTGAAATTGTGTTTTTGCTCCGCAATTTGATTTAAGCCAAGTGCTTGGGCTCCGTGCAGCAGCACTTGGAGTTGAGTTGAAAAGCAATAATCCGAGCAAGAAAATCGATTGTGTAGCAGCAAACTCCTGCCAGAGCAGTTAAATCTGAATGAGAGTTTATACTAAATGTAGCTCAATAATTGGTTTGTTTCGATGGCTAAAAACTGCCATCAATGACATCTCATCACAATGCACAAAGAAAACAATTTAAAGGTAACCCTAACTATGTATTTTTCTTTGCGGAAACCGAGCTTGGATCTTGAGTTCATCTCGGTAAGTATTTTTACGTGACTTTATTGCTCGGCACCCAGCGGGAGAGTTCCGCTGGGAGTGTACGTGCACAAAAGATGAAAAATGTATCAAAAAGAAGTGCAAATAAGGTGGGTAAGCAAACAAATTCAAGGAACATTTTTGTGGCTCAAGGAGTTCGAGCAGCCACACGGAAAAATCCGAAAAAATTGATGTATGAGTTGGAGCCAAGCGATAATTCATTTACCTTCGCTTAGGAGTAAATCAAGTTTTCAACAGGTGGCTCTGTTTGCTATTACCAATCTATATGCAGACATCGGTGTAAGGCGAATGTGTAAGCATTGTAAGTCAAGTGTCAGCTCACCTGGCAGGGGGACGAGTCTCACTCAAGGACTCTTTGCAACTGCAACAATTTTCCATCCTCTGCTGCACTGCCACTTCCACGGCTGGCAGCTGCCGAGTCTCCACTCTGTTCATATTGTCACGTGATGTTGCATCGTTAACGGGGATTTATGCAGATTCTCCCGGATTCACCTGCCAGGCAACAAGTTTTTTCGCTGAGCTCCAAGGCAGAGAATTAGTTTGAGAAAGCTTCATGGCAGCTCAGCAGGCATTATTAAAGGTATACAAAAAGTCATGAGAAATAATTATTTCAAGAGAAGAACACATTTTGGCAAAGGAACATTAAAGCTGAAATGAAAATACACTCTTTTCAATAGAAATTAATATTAAAAAGGGGTTTCAAATATCCTATAAATAAATATATTAATAAGGATCTCTAAAAATTTTACCTTTACCTAAATTGAAGAAATCTTTCAAAATAAGCAGGATTCTTAGCTTGAAAGACACATTTCTCATAACAGCAAAGATTTAACACCTTGAAACCCACAATAGCTACTCCCAAGTAATTAAAATGCATTATTAAGCCATGTTTATACAAATCCGAATCGTTTTGCACACACATTGTGGCCCCTTGGAGGACACTCCTTGGCCACATCATTAGTTTTGCGTACGGTACTTCCCCGTGTCGGCCAAGGCACGTTGGAAAATGTGCCTCGTAATTGTCTGGCTGGCCAGGATAACTGTCCGTGCGACTGTTGTGATTTTCCACAGCTTGGCCAGATGCCTAAAAGGATGTTTTCATCCTGCTGGATGCTGAGGCAAACTTAGGAGTCCCCAGTCTCTGGCAAGGACACAAAGTCACAAAATATTTGCCCTGACTCGGAGGACTTTTACCCGAATGCCTGCCAGCCGGAGGGCGTGTCGAGTGCAAAGTGTGTATAAATAAATCAAAGTTTATTTAGTGACAGACACTCTGCACTTTGATTTGCCGAGGGTTCAAATTTCCGCAAGCCAAATGGGAAGAATGAGCTTCAATTCAAAGGGCCTCTGTGTGCAATGCAGCGCATTCAAAGCTGAGGGGCTGATAGGAAATGTTATGAATGTGCAATCACACAGCTGCTGCGGCAGCTGCTGCAATAAAAACAGCAACTACATACGAGTATGTATAAATACAGGCCGGGAGGAGAGCAGGTGACAAACCGGGGGGGAAAAGCGGCGGAAAAACCCAAGAAAAGCCCCTTCACTAGCAGAGAGCTTAAGAAATGAGGGAAAGGTGAACCGGCACAGAGCAGAAACAAGCAGCAACAAACACAATGAAGCTTGCCAGCGGATATTAAAACTATTTTACAGCTGCTTTGTGGCCGCCTCCTTCCTCGGCTTTTCACTCCTGCCGCTCCTGCATGCACTTGACTCTTCCACCATGTGTGTGTGTCGGTGTGTCGGCTGGTGTCTCCGTTCTACCCGGTACTCGTTAGCCGCGTGGGTATATTATTTTCCTGCGGAAGTATGCAACAGGCTGAGGGAAATGGTTTCCGTCTTTAGAGAGTGCTATGTGAAACGGAAGTTGCCGAAAGTTGAGAAAGTATTAAAAATGAGAGAAAAAAATGTCAAAAACTCACATCAAAATAAATATAAAATTGAGTGAGGTATAAGTAGATATTATTCATAAAGAAATAATTAGATAAGTATAAGAAATCTTCCCTACAGACCCTTTATTATTTAAATTATAAAATATATGCAGATGTTATCAGTTATAAATTCTCTTTATACCATTTTAAAGTATAATCAACTTGATAATATATTTTATTCCCAAAATAATACCCTAAATCATAAAAAAAAACTAACTTGATACCTGAAAACTTACCCAATCTCACTTGGAAATATATATAAAACTTAGACTTCGACCTTTCCATCCATTTCATGGGTAAAGTTAGGAAATTGTTCCCTACTCGCCTTGGTTCTCTTTGCTTTTGATTTTAATTTATGATCCGTGCAATTTGTGAGCTGCATTCAGGCGCATGCCCAGCGGCCATATTTTCAGCCATTCAAAAGTTATTATGTTTGTTGTGGGTTGGTCGCCGTATAAGTTATCAGAGCAAAGAGCATTTATGTATTTTACACTTTTAAAACTTCGACAGAGAGTCGTCTCGGGTAGCGATTCAATTACTGCTGCTCCAGTGAATCCATCCTCGATTCAGGGTTATTTAGTTCTACGAATTCCCCCTGTGGACGTGGCTCCAGTTTTTTGCCTTTGGCCGAACTCGCTTTTGCCTTGCTTTTATGTGTTGTTAACACGTGTTCAAATCATAAAGCTTAACTCGTTCTGAATATCCTTTATGGCTTGCACAGGGCGCCATTGTTATGCAATGTCTTGATAAATGGCTTTTCAGAGCCAACTCTGTGGCCATTTCTCTGGGAGCGAGCTGGGGAGCCGGGGAGCCCTGTAAGCCCGCTTTCTCTGAGAGCGTGCCAAGCCCTTTGTGAGTGTCTCAGGAACACTCGTGTTTTTTGCCCCCTGCCAGGAGCAAAGAGGAGCCGGAGGAGGAGCCAAAGCCCTGCATATTTTCATGACGGCATGATGGCAGCCCCCAAATTGTACCCTCACGTGTTTGCATTCCCCAGATGTCCGCATTTAAATGGTTTTGGCTCCCGGAGTTGCAGCCCCGAACCGATGGAGTTTGCAGTCGCTTTCAGAACATTTAATTAACGCTGGAAACTCGGGTTTTGCAATTGCTAGGGTTTCCACTCCTTCACCTTTATATTCATCAAAAAATCTGTAATATTTGTAGATCTCAGTTGTCATTTCGAGGGATTTACTTGCAAGAGTCGCTTAAGCTTAAAAAAATTTAAATCCAAGCAGGTTATTTAATTAAAGGTAAAGGCTTTTGTAAGAGGAAAGGGAGCCTCGAATTCTTTCAACACATTAACCTAATTGGCTTCTTCTATTCGGGGCGCTCCCTGGGCTAATAAATTATTTAAGGATTACATGGATACTTAAAATTGTATCCGGGCATCTTCATCTTTGGCACGACAACTTCTACTCGCTTACCTTTTTGGCTTTGCCTTCGTGGCCCAAAAGGTGCTCAACTTTGTGGGCCTGAAATGAGATGGAGGACAGGATGAGGCCTAAGCCCCTAAAACCTAAACCTTTGAAATGGTTTTTTAATGTGTTGCCCGCCCACCTGGCGGGACACAGAATGGTTCACTTCCTCCGTGTTCGCCTCCAAATTAGATTAAATATTTTTCGGGCGACATTTTCGGGGCCAACTCTTGTGGGTAGCAGGTAGCTCCAACTTTTGGGTTCTGGGTGCTGTCGTCGAGCTATTAACACCTTAGCTTATTGTTAATTAAGCCCGCTTGCTAACTGATATAATCCTTTGGGACAAACTTGATTTGTCAACTCGGTTAATTACTGGTTTCGAGAGCCACTGCTAAGACATTAATGGCATTAATTAACTGATGGCTTTAGGGCTTAACCAATTCAGACACTCAACGACTGTCGGACATGGATACATGGGCCCCAAATTGATGGCATTTAAGTCGGGTCTGAACGGGACTGAATTGGCTAATTACAGCTGATTAAATGGATTGGAAGGAAATAGGCGGCAGCCCTAAATCTCTCAGTTAAACGCTACGTCTTGCCTTCTTCACTTTTATGAAGAAAATCCTGGTATTTTTTAATTTTTTCCCTAATGGTAAGCCTCGGACCAAGCCTTGGCTTATCCCTGGCCAAAATCTCAGCTTAAATACTCACATATTCCATTTACATGATTTCGTCTGTTTTCGTCCGTTTTCCCCCGACATCTCTCGGCGGAAAGAAAATATGACAAACACAAAGTGCTCCCGACCATGAGCTGAGAAAAAACAGAATGTCATAAAAATACACACACTTGTGTGTGTCCCGCACACATCCATACTTGTACGTTCATAAGCTGGGAGCAATAAGACAGGTTCCATAAGCCAGATGCTGGATGCTGGATGCTGGATGCTGGTTGCCAGGATAATGGCGGCGGGAGACTGGAGACGCGTTGGAGCAGACAGAATAAAATCACATTTTCGCAGCCAAAGCATTTATGATCCATTATGCTCTTAACTAACGGCTACGTCTTTTGTTTTCGTCCATAAAAAAAAAAGAAATAGCAACGAAAATAATAGGGCGATATGCGGGTATGCATTCAAGGTCAGACCCATCGCAATATTGTATGGCTAAAAGGCACTCTAGAATTTACAAGGAACGAGATGGTATTTATTTCTTTTGAATTTTCTTAAAGGTATAGTTTATGCTTAAGGAATTTCATGGATAATTATAGTTTGAATTAATAGATGGTCTGGAAAAAATCATACAATTAAGAAACCCCTTTAAAGAAATAATAATTCTACTAAGCAAAAAAACCTGTATTTATTTGTATTTTATGCAATATTTCTCTCTTAATATATACTACTATTTTATAAACCTTATTTGGCAGTTCCTTTTATTTAAATAAGTTCACAAAATGTCATATATTTTCTTAGAAATTTTGTATCTTTACTAGCATTTATTTATAGATTCCCTTTTCCCCAAATAAGTATAAAAATAAGGACACTCCCTGATTGGTCCCTTTAAATACCCATTCAAGGACATACAAATTACTCCCTATGACCGATCTGGTTTTTTCAAATATATATCCGGACAGCCAGCCGGATGCCGGACAAAACATTCCTCTCTGGGCATCCGCAGTGCGGTGGTGCATTGAAGATGTCAGGCATTCCGGGGTCAGATACTTGTCACATGGCAAATGCTCTGGCACTGGTGGGTTAAATAAATAAAATAGCTGGGATGCAACGCATACGTATTTGATCAAATTGCAGTCACTTGTCCGTTGTGCGGTGTGTGTGGGTTTATTGTTGACACATTTTTAAGATGTACCCTGAAATATGAATATCAAATATGAATGCCAGATGCGGAGGCACTAGAGAATGTACAAATCACGTGGAGGCGAAAGTGGAGGAGATGGATGGGCAGAGTGGTTGGTTGATGATATCCCAGGAAGGAGGATGTAGGATGATGTGGCACCGCAGCCGTGGGAGTGACACTTGAGAACAAAAAACGCTTAAGTGGTTCAATGTCTAGGGCCAGAGGAGGAGCCCGTCATCCCTGTCAGACCCCGTCGCCCCATTAACCCACACGTTGACGTTGATTGTTGAGCGATAAGAGCGTTGCCCTAATGACACTCGGGCCGGGGGATGTCCTTCAGTTGATGGCCCCATAATCGGCTGAGTGGAGAGCACATTAATGCATCACATTATTATGCGAAAATATATGCGTATATTACTGACTGACTGCACATCCCCATATTTATACGGCATTGTCATGGCCGATTTATCTTTAATTCATGCCCTGCCACTGTCACGCCGCACACAATCGCATTAATCATTTAATTGTGACCGCGAAATCCTTACCATATTAACAATCAATTAATGCAATTCGAATAGGTTTTTCATCCCCATCTGGCTACCCCATATGTTATTGATACTACTTAATCCGATTTGTAAGTAAATGGGCAGCAAAAAAGGCGCCTAGATTAAAATGTTTTATTATTCTTGCACACTAATTTAATTATTGTGGCCGAGCTCTGATGAAAAAGTTGCAATATTAGTTGGCACAAAAAAATAAATTAAAAACATGTGTAAATTAAGGAAAAAAGTGATTATATTTACACTGCATTGAGTCCAACGAATGCTTTTTAAGCTCCGCAAATAATTCAAACTATGTGACGCAATTACTCGAGTGTTATAACCACTAATTGTCCGATTTGGCCAACGGTTCAATGGACTTCAAAATGTCAATTGTGTGGAAAACGCTTCGTCAAAACCACTTTATGTCCGCTTAAATGACAAATAGCACAAAAAGTCACCAAGTGTGCAAGGGCATAAATGAGCAGCGAATAACTGCAGTATTTAAATAACAATAAATCGTGGTGATAAACGGATGTAAGAGGGGGTAACTAGCTGCCACTTTTTAAGCGAATACAAATGTGAATTAGAATTGCAGCGGCACAAGTGCGGAAATATTTCCGTTTTAATGGCATGCATACTTGCAGATTTTAATTAAATCACTAATTACGCGAAAACAAGTCGGCATTATAAGGCTGGGGCCACCGCAGTGTTAATTTCGTTCAAATTTGTTGGAATTAATTAAATTCAACTCCATATTTGACGCGACTAAACTATACATTGTATAAATGTATGTGTATCGCCTAAATAATTGATGCGAATTGCACAATTTCATGTTGTTTTCCACATCAAAGAGTAGTGAAGCCACACATTGCGCGAATTTTATTACGTTATTCAGTTTTTATGTTGCAGTTAATGAAATTAGCATTAGCGGGATAATTAGGATGGTTGGCATTACAATCGGGGCCCAATTGGGGCAGTTAATGGAGATTTATGTTGAATTTAAGTTAAGGATAATATTTTTATTTACAAAAGTATTTTTAAGAGATTATACTAGCATTTGTTTTTTAGAAAATCTCTTAGCTTTAAGTTTAATTATATTTAAATCCGACCCTTAGTGAGTTTTCAAGAAGTTTCTTCCACAAATTATACCTTTTTGTATAGACTTCGAAAATATATCCCCAACTTACCAAAGTTCACTTAGAAAATTCTTAATATCAAACCCATTCAAGTTATCCTTCCCATTCCAGTCAAATTTCTCTACTCAAACCTCAACCATCAGTCACATATTTCTACACACAGCCTAAAACCAGTCACTTTCCAAATTTAAATTCAAGTATATCGATTTCCAAAAGACCATGTTTATCCGAGGCGACGCGACGCGTGGCTCCCGGGGATCGGGTATTCCCCTGGTGCCCAGCTCGATGACCCCGTACGTGGCGGCCGTGAAGCGCGGTCCCTACACGATGACCAATCCCGTCTACAACAGCCAGAACCCCAACCTGGTGGGGCTCGACGGGCAGGTGGCCGACCCCACGAAGAAGCACACCTTCAATGTGCAGAAGCGCGTCTTAAAGAACAACTATCGCCACCACCCGCGCCTGATCCCGGTGGCCATTGGCAAGCACTCGCTGCCCAAGACCCGCTCCCATGTGGTGATCAACGAGCAGCGGGAGCTGTATCGCCAGCACAAGGAGCGGATGAGCCAGGTCAAGGGCAAGGTGAACACCTACCTGCCGCCGCCGAAGGTCAAGATCGAGGGCAACGGCATGGAGCTCTCCTACATGGAGATGCTGACCACGCTCTACAAGAAGAGCAACAACACGCTGCGCACCTTCACCAAGTCACCGGAGCGCCTGGCCGCGGGCAGGTCGCGCCACGCCAACCTGGCCCGGGCCAAGGAGATCCGCGAGCTGGAGAAGAACAAGAAGTTCCACAAGGGCGGCGAGCTCTTCGATGCGATGGCGGCCAAGTCGAAGCGACTCAAGGCCCAGGCCTCCAGATCCTTCAGCTACGAGGTCCCGCTGCACGTCCTCCATCGCTACGAGAAGCTGATGGACCAGTGCGACGTGGGCGTCCTCTGCAAGCTCCTGCGTCCGCAGATCTACCTCGACCTCGAGGTGCCGGACTGCCGCCTCCAGGGCCGGCTCTCCATCCAGCTCTTCACCGAGGCCTGCCCGCAGGTGGTCCTGGAGTTCATGCGGGTCTGCACGCGCAACCGCACCCAATCCATAGCCTTCACCCGCGCCATGTCGCCTGTCTGGCTGGAGGGCAGGATCGAAATGAGCTCGGAACGGAACGCCGGGCTAGCCAACATCGAGCACGACTTTGAGACGCTGAACCACGGCGTGGATGCCGGCATCCTCTCCTTCCCGAGTCGCTATGTCCGCGGCAACAACTGTTCGGCGGTGAACTTCACCATCAGCTTCAAGCCCCTGTCGACGCTCAATGGTCGCCGGATCGCCTTCGGCAAGGTGCGCAAGGGAATGCAGTTCCTGCAACGGCTGCAGGACGCCGTCGGACACCTGCCCAACGGCCACGAGAAGATTGTTATGACGGAATGTGGCGTCCTCCAGTGAACCACACAAATTTCATGTAGAACCCAGCTACATTATTGTACTTTGAATCCATTAGTGGTAACCCACAAGTTTGTAAGCAACTCTCAGCCCAATAAATTCGTTTTGTATATAAGGGATGCACCTTCCTTGCTAAGAGAAATTCTGGATTATGTTTTAAATATTTGTATTTATTAATAATTATTATTAACATAAAATAACGACCTATGACTTGGGACATAAATTAGAAAATTAATTCGATTATATTTATTTCCAAAGGAAATCGCTATTATCTCTCTCAGTCCAATAAATTCGTTTTGTATATAAGGGAAGTACCTTCCTTGCTAAGAGAAATTCTGGATTATCTCTTAAATATTTGTATTTATTAATAATTATTATTAACATAAAATAAATATCTCTGACTGGTTACAAAAATTAGAAAATTTGTTCGATTGTATTCACATAAAAATGTGAGTTCCTTAAGAACGAAACAAACTTCGGATAGTTAGGATACAATAGGATTTTAGCTGCCACCTGGCGGCATGATGATGAAGTCAGCATTGTATATTGACAAAGTAGGCCAAGAACTGCTTCCAAAACCTTTTTAAATCCTTTGATAAAATTTCTCTCAATACTAAAATATTGTCCGAAATTTTCAATCAAAGTTCCTTGCTTTTGCTGTCACCTGAAAAACGTTCAGTCTGGCTACAGAGCTGGGGATTCATTTCAGTTTAAGCTTTCCAACAGTCCAGTCGACTTGTGAGTTAGCCTCCAATTTATACAGTGCATATTTTGTATATTTTACTCAAAACTCGTAAGTTTTCTTTGGTTTTTCTTCTCCGCGACTAAAATAAAAACAAAATTGTTAAGTTCTAGAGAATTTTCAAGATGAGTTTCGTTGGTGATGGTCTGAATAGTCCGCGTCTGCAGGGCGGCAAGGATTGCTCTGAGGAGAATGTCTCGCCATTTCCGGACAAGTACTATATGCGGAACACTCGAGTCCTGAATGTATCGATGTCCAACATCAGCGAAGTGCCAATGGAGGTCCTTGAGGCGGCTCGCCAGGAACTGGTCAATGTTGTGATCCTGGACTGCAACCTGCTGATCGAGCTGCCCAAGGACCTCCACATGCTCAGTGAGCATCTCACTGAGCTCAGCCTAACCCGGAATCAAATCTCCTACGTGCCCACAAACATATCGCAGTACTCGAAGCTCTCGTCCCTTAACCTGGGCTGCAACCTCCTCTGCGAGCTGCCCATGGAGCTGGCCGGGCTGCAGCTCCTCCGTGAGCTGGACATTTCTCACAACCGCTTTGACCATCTGCCAAAGTGCATCTATGAGCTCCAGAACTTGCGCAAGCTGATGGCCCACGACAACATCATCAAGGCCATTGATGCCAGCGAACAGGGACTGGGCGCCTTGAAGGAACTCGATATCCTAAATCTGAACAACAACGACATCCAGCTGGTGCCGCCCGTTCTGGGAGAGCTAAGGAACCTTAAGGAACTGCAACTGTTTGGCAATCCCTTCCGCATGCCGCGCCACCAGATCCTGTCGGGGGGAACCCAGGCAGTGCTGAACTACTTGCGTTCTCGCATTCCCTCATAAATCAGACAATTATTGACGTAATTTGCCGCAAATCAAATCAAAATTTTAAGTGTTAACAAATAAACGACAGCCCGCTGGCTTTATACATATATTTGATTCGTATTTTGTTTTGACCTCTGAATAAAGAGGTCATGGGAAACCGGATACTACTTCTTGCTTTTAAAATGTGAAATTCTTTGCTATTTTCTATACTGTGGAAAAGGATTTCCTATTAATATTCATTCAACATTTTATTAGAGCCTTAAGAGAGATCGCTCATTTGTTTGGATTTTTTCTGGGGTACAAGTATGGTCACACCGAATTAAGGGGCAAGCTAAATCAAAGGACGAAATTCACAGTACATTTTTTTGCATTCTGAAGTCGCCTGCAGTATAGTAAATGAATTAAATGGTTAATACGTGTCGTAGCCATATATATTTACAAAATTATTTATACAGTGTCATATCCGTATATGTACATATATGCTATGACCTATTAAAACCAAAAAAGCTCTATTTAAAATACAGTGATTCATTTTGGCAACAAATTTGATTTGGATAAAAGGCTAGAATATCTCCTGTCAGTTTGCAAATCCCAATTAATAATGGAAAATTGTAAATACTCATTAGGAAAATCCAAAAATGACAGCTTGCATGGGCTATTAATTCTGCCATAATGAATGTGAATATGAATATGGTTTCAAGTTACTCATTATATAGTTTCTATATTTGAAGGGGTTCCTGAATTTTTTCCCTGCGTAATCCATAACTATGTCGGAAATAAATCACTGCAGCTGCGACAATATCAAAAATGTCATTTCCATTAAATTGTAGAAAATCGTATTATCGGCTTATATTGATTTACCGCTTATCATCGAAAATAAAATGAAAAACTAGTTGGCGTTGAAATAAACAGAACTCTTATTTACCCGGCTTTAACTAGCCAAAGTTTATCTAAAACAAGCAAAATGTCGAAGTCTTCCATGTCAAAACTATCCGTGTTGGATGTTAAACAGGAAGCCAAGCCACAGCCTCAAGTCGCCAAGAAAGGCGCTCCGTAAGTTATTTGTGTTCAGCTTAAGGACTCACCTAATTGTGTGAATTTCTGCAGTCGGGACAGATCCTACGACGACGATGCCTTCGTCACCCTCTTCGGCCACCGCGGCGGTCGGGACATCATAATTATGGACAACCTTGGGGTTCCCTTGCGCTCGACCTCCAGCCAGAGGCGCACCTTTTTCTATGTCTCCAATCTGAAGCCTCTCCTGTTCATGGCCCGGAACGTGGTCAGGGATCTGGATCCCTCGAACGATATAACTTTCATGCGCATTCGCTCCAATATCGGCGAAATACACATGACCCTGGGATCGGACTTCATTCTAATAGTCGTCCAAAGGTTCAGGAAGAAATTCGGCACCAGGAAGTGATTCCGAAACCAAAGAGGGGGTGTGCGGGTGTGCGTGTGTGCGGGGCAGATTAATTGAGCTATCCATCGTTCCACTAAACATTAAATTGCAGCAATCAAGGCAAATGAGTCGTGTTGGAAATTGATTTCGCGAACTAATTGGTAAAGAGGGTAGGCCTGGGAGAGAGCTAGGCCAAACCTGAGCAGCATTTAGAAATCCGGAAAATGCATCCAAGCGCCAATTAGCGCAACATACGGTTATTTCTTTCCCTATTCAGTTGCATTTGGCCGCGCTTTTTGAGTGAGATACCCGCGAAACGAGCTCTCAATTGAGTTCGCGGCCCTCATTAATCTTCTGCCGGTCTTTTGCGTTTTGGCCTGGTCCTTGCAGCTTCATTAAAACTTCATATATGCTGGCTATCACTCCCGCAAAAAGAGCCAAATCGTGGGCTGCCATTCAGCAGCAGTCGGAGATCACGGCAAAAAATTAAACGATAATCGCAATTAAATTTCGCACGTCTGACTACGTGCCTCTTGATGCATAGCTGTTATTGCCATTATTCATTTATTGGAATTAAGCTAAGGAATAAAAGAAAGACGAGGAATTTGATACACAATTGATAATATCTGAGAAAATTCAACAAAGAAAAGAGGAATGGACATAGCAGCGCTTTGCTGTTATTATATTGAAAATCCATTGTTTAATTTGTATTAATTATTTGCTCACATACACCTTGTTTAAGCTGTAGGTAAAAAAACACAATATTAAAATAATTAATAGTGATAATTTTCACACAGACAAAAGGTTGACAGAAGAATTGTAAAAATCATGATAAATTTGTTGACTTTTGTTCTTTTTATTATAATGAAAAATTGTTGAAAGATAAGATTGTTAAGATAAGAGTTCTTGAGTTGGAAATTTCTAAAAATTTATTAGAACTTTTTAAAAAATATATTTCCATTTAAATATACTTAATATACAAGAATAACTAATAAACAAGCTATTTCTAAGCAAACTACTTTCCCAATTTAAGCTCTCAAAGCTGAATTATTCAAATTCGGGCATCTCATACATTAAAGCCAACATTCTACTGATGTCCCTCAAAGATAATCCTTCGACAAGTGGATAATGGCGGCCTAATTTCCGCGGAGATCCTATCTAATGCCACAAACAGATTATCCAAATTATAATACCCCCAATATAGTAAGTGTGTAATGGCTAGGACATTGTCCCGTGGGGCAGGAAATGGCAAAGGCACACAATGACTTTGTGTTTGTTTTACGGCCTATTGTGCGGTGAATTTTTCGGCATTGTTTTAGTTTCAAATTGCGAGTATTTATTCAACCTGTTGTTGGGACAGGGACGGGACATTTGTCCAGGGGCCCTGTGTGTGTACATATGTGTGTAGTTTGTCGCCATTTAAGCTCCCAGGATACCTATGCGCCATTGTGTTTGTGTTTGTATTTTTTTGGTGTTACATAATTCAATGCGGTGCAAATATTTATGGTTTGTCTCTCGCTGAACACTAAATCCGCTAAACGCAAATGCGTTCTCTGGGCAAAAAGCAAACACTAAATAAAGTTGGCTTTTGGGCGAATGGGGGGTTTTTATGAATTACGAGGGCCGAGGCGATCGGATTAAGGGCCCTCCTTCCAGGGGCGTCGTTCGATTCGCATCCATCATTTTTTGAAAGGGAGGAGCAAGGAGCAAATTGCGAAATCCCTCAACGTGATTAAGTGACCGGGCTCTGCAGCGAACGCGACACATGTTGACATTTAATTTATTCGATTCGATTCGATTCGAACTGAGGCATACGGTAGCATTGCAATGCGTTGATTTTCGATGAATATTCGAGAGTTATTAATAATGTAAGAGCGGGAAATTTGCATTGCAGCCACTCCAGCGAAGTATGAGCGAGACTGTGCGTTTTAATTACCGACTTCAGTTAAAGAGTTCGTGACTTTTAAATTATGGAAACGCTCAATCCCGACATTCGAGAATCCTCAATTTGCCCCGAAGGCTTCAGATTCAGATTCCAATATATATTCGTCGTCTGGCACGCGATGAATCGTGAAATTTGCTTACAAGCGAACATAATTCCGTCTGTTACAGGAAAGCTTAAGGGCTATTTGGCCAGACGACGCCGACGCCGCCACTTGAACATTATCAAAATGGCTTTTGGGCAATGCAAAGACCCTCCCATCCATTTTCACCCATTTTCCCCGGGGGTTGCCGCTGGAAAATTGACCAAAAACCAAACGCTCATTATGGGGCACTCAAAGCATAAACAACTCGCATACAAATGTTCGATGTTCATCTGTTTGCGGGCAAAAGCCGATTACAAACTGTATTTATTTATAGTGTTTGGGCAGCAAGTCAAACCTTTGTAATTACGGAAAATTATTTAAAAAAAAATTAAGGCATCAATATAGGGTTTTAATTGTATTACCATGGGCAAAGGAAATTATTTATCTGTCAAAGGATAATACTTATTATGACATGATGTAACACTTATAACGTTTTGGTCTCTTGATTTTAGCATAACTTTTGGATAAGTTGTTTTTAGAAACAATTCTTATAGAAAATTGCCTAAAATGTTACGATTAATATTAAATTTTTTAATATAACATTCATTTGAAAAATATTTACAGAAGTTTTGCCAAAATGTAATGAGTATTTCCTAGGTATCATTCCGTAATTCTTTTGTAATAGTCGAATATTATTAAATAAATAATACTTTAATATATTTAAAACCTAGAATTTCAGACTTCAATATGGTACTTCCCTTGAAATAAACTATTTGTTGAGTGAACTCTCTCAAGAGGTTTTCTCTTCCTTTTTCGAAGCAGTACAGGTCTTGGTCCTTATTCCATGTTATTTTCGGCCAACAACAGCATTCACATGAGTAATGGTCTTCCCTTTTGCCGCATTTGCGGACATTCATCATGCCAGCCAATCCCGACATGTGTTGCCCTTAATTAGTTCCATTTGAGCCCTTTTTCGGGTGATGTTGCAGGAGATTAAAAATTACGCCAAGGGAGGGCATTTATGGAAGCGCTCTTGTTACTCCCCACACGTCACTCGACACCCACTTTTTTTCTTGTTTTTGTTTGGCATTCAATAAAATATAGGTATATGCACATCGGACATTGATTGGCGGCTTACTTGTCCAATTCGTCTGTGGAAATCAAATCAGTCATGGTGCGGCAGAACTATCGCGGCAAATGCAATATTTATTGAATGCATAAATTGAAGATTCCTGCGAATCGAAACGATGCCAGCGCTGATAGCAATTAAAAAATTATTTATATTGACAGCCTGAAAATTATTACGCGGAATGTTGGCTGGAATAAAACTATTTCCATTGTTTGTGGGGTGAATATGTTGGGGGAGTGGGCCGTCATTGTTTCGAGCAAAAGCAGAACAAAAGCCCAGTGGCTTAAAGGCATTTTTCATTTTAATTACTTTCCAATTAAGCCTCAATTATGCGAGGTCCTTGAGCCTCCTTTAAAACTTAAGGCCTCGGCAATTAAGAGGATATCAGCAATCAAATCCAGCGACACCATTAGGACCGCTCTCTCTCTCTGTGTGGATCTGAAGTGGAGAGCAGGCTTGCAATCTGCCGATTTAATTAATGAAAACACATATCGGATATGTCGGGGAGTTAATATCATAAGGCTGTGCTGCTGTGCTGGCTGTGCGGCAAAGGGGAAAATGACTTCCGATTCAGAGGCATTAATTAACTTCAACTTTCGGTTGTCGGCGCAATAATCTCCCCGCCTCATGACTCACACAAAGTATGTGTCTGGCAAAGGCAGAATATTCTCGAAAAAAGCGCCAAGGGCTTTGCTTTAATTACAGTGCACAGTGCAGTGGCTTAAAGAGAAACATCACCGACACCGACGTTGAAATAAGGCACTCCACCTGCATTTCCACCTGCCTTCTCGCCGCCAAAGGCTCGGAAAAGTAAACCAGCACAGGAAACTCTGCTTATTTCGTACTTGAAAACTAACATGAGCCCAGGACCAGTACCCCGCAGCCAAAGATAACTTTGTGCAATGTGTTTGTCGTTGTGGTTGACGCTTTTCCTGGCTTCTCTTCAAGTCCAACACTGCAGCGGAAATTTTGGAATAATTATATCAGGCAAATCATCTCTGAAGCATAGCGAAGTTTCTGGAAGTTTATAAGAAGTAAAAATAAATAAGAAATTATAATCACATACGTTCCTTACTTTATTTTCAAGCCTTTAAAACTTACTAAGGGAAACTCTAAAGAACAAAGCCAAAGGATATTGTCAGCTGGCTTCTTAGTACCTTTTCCCAGGAACACAGAATGTCTTTAGTCCTAGCTGCTAATTTCTTTAGATGCTCGCTCATGCATTGCAATTTCTTGGCAAGTTTGGGCATGGGAATGAAGCCTGCTAAACGGAGGGCACCGACTGCTCCCTTTCATTTTTGCGGGCAAATACTTCATAACAAGTTTGATGCAACTTTTAAAACATTTACGCCATTTTCACGTGTACGTGACCACGCATGGCAAACGCTAAAGTTGTAACACACACACACACACCCCTGAATACACACACGATCTGCGAATGTTCTTAGGGGATTCACTTTATGGCTGCGGGGAGCTCTTTAATTGCAGCCAAGCGGGTGATTATTTTGGCAAGTTTTTCAGTCATTTTAGCCTTTTTACGGCAATGCCAACAGCGTGGTTCTGACTGCGCGAATAAAAATCACAAATGCCTTGCACGTATTTATTAAATTCCGTTTGCACCGTTTTGAGTTGGAAACTTTTCGCATCCGCCCTGAATACGTGGCTTTTTGTTATTATTGTTGTTGAATCCCGTGCCCCGCCGATTGTTTGGATGTGCGCGAAAAACATTTTTGCATGCCAATCAAATCGGTGTTGGTTAAATATTTTAATGCCTCTCATTATTAACTTCGTCGCTGAATCAATAATTTCATATGCCACTGATTTATGCATGCATGGCATAATTCCCACAAATACGTCAATTTCGGGGCACGTAAATCGAGTTAATTTTATAACAGGGAAATGCGGCCAGAAAGGAAATACTTGTAACCAGTTTCAATTTGCATTTTGAGCGGCCTAAAAGGATATCAATCAGGGAACAAAGTTACGTTTTTTTTTTATCCCATAGATTTACCATTAAGTAGCTACAAATTTATGCACAATGTAATTCCACAGCTCAACATATCCCTCATTATTTGCATTTGTATAAATAATAAAACACATTTTATTAAATGCAAATTAATAGCTCATGACACTCCTTTCTCTCTGTCTGTCTTTTTAAGTACCAACAAATTATTCATGTTTTACAAACTCATAGCTGGCATCATAAGTCATCAGATACGCGGCAGCAGCTTGTCTTGAGTCTAACAAATCACTTATTATTTAAAAGTAAACACAGCTTGGCATAGCAGGTAGTGACATTCAAGCCAAGTGTTTGCGCTTATGAATCTCATTGCGTAATTCATTTGGCTTTTACTTATGCTGATTCCAGCACGTATACGCCACGTTGGCGGCGGCTGAGAGATCTCAAGTTTTGCCAGAGTGACAGCTGCATGGCTTTAATTAACGCATCGCCAGGTGCTGTGTGTGCTATGTGTGCTGTGTCTCCATCAATAAGAAATTAGTTAAGCGGAAACGTTTGACAGTGTCAACCAATTTTGGGGTGTTTTGGGAAATTTGCAGAATTTCGACAAGAGCCAGGCCAGGCAATCTGTGGCCTTAACCAGTCAATTTACGCCATTCGCTTTGCTGGATACTCGGCTGAGCACACACACAGCACACAGGATCCCTGCCAGAGTCCACATTTGGTCGCAATCTCGCTCCAAGCACTTGTTCCATGTTCCAGAAAGGATTGCTTGGCTGGCTTGTGGGCGTGGCAATCAGTCAGTCGGGGCATTTTGTCAAACGGAATCTGCTTCGACCCATGTGCGAAGTGAGTGGCCTCAAAGAAGATCTTATAAATAAGCCAGAGCTGGGGAAAACGCTGCAAAAAGAGTATACTTTCCACAGCGAATTTGCATGCGAAATGCCCCCACTTTCTGGCTTGTCAGCGGTGGCTCAAGACCACCACCATCACCCCGTCCGGGTGCTGATCCCACACATTCCCAGTGTAAATGTGCATGAAATGCATGTTTTTTTCTCTCTCTGTCTCCCTGTCTGGCGTTACGGCTTCGTGCATTAACACGCACGCACAGAGGGCCAACGCACACACACACACGTAGGTATATGCATCCTTTTGGAAGGACAAAACGCACTCTGCATGCCGAATCGGTGTGCCCCTGCCCCTGGGCACTTCCTGTGTCCCCACTGCAGCTTGCGTCCGTTCTGCTCGATGGTGCTCTGTTCTGCTCCTGTGGCATTGTTTTTTATGCCCAACTATTTTTTGGGGTGTCCTTTTTTCTCGGCCCCTTTTCGGGGGGAGCAGACACCGCATGCACTGTCCTAGGACTTACAGGAAGTTTTTCCCAGGTCTGAAAGTCAGCAAAAGTAAGCAGGGACTCGAAAAAGTCTCTTATTTCTGTGTTCTCTATTTTGAAAAAATATTAAAAATTAATTTAAAGTCTGATACTGATTTTATATTTGTAAAACTTCTCCCAGTGCATGGCATAACCTGGTTGCCGTAAAATGCTTTCATATTTCTTAATGCCAGGACAAAAAGCCAGTGGGACGTGTGCGTTCCGAATTGTTATTTTTCGAGCTGGCCAAATCCAGTGGCAAGTAACTGCTATAACTTTGGCGGCGGATTAAGCCAGATCCGGGTTGCAGCTGCAACGCGTTGCAACGCTGCGGTGGCGCCTAATGATATGCAATAGTGCGCCGCTAATGGCAGCAACTTGAGTGTAAATTCGCAAGCGGATTGCGGCTCTCTAATCCGGCAACTAAATTATTTATTCGGCATTTGTCTTTTGGCAGTGTCATCGAATGGAATCCACGACTCCACGAGCAGTCAGAGCAGTCAGTGCTCTGCGGTGACAATACCGATGACGTTGTCGCGATTCCCCCCACAATTTGGCATGAAAATTTCGTTTATTTTAATGGCATGGAGGTTTTAACCAGACCCAGTTACCAGTTACCCGTTGCCAGTCACCAGTTACCCGTGGCCTTTAGCTGTTGGCCCTGCCGTTTATTGCCATTTTCGTTGTGCATTTTAAAACAATTACGCGGTCTGGCATTTGCGTCTGCAATGGGTTTCCTTTTTTCCGGTTCCGCCTCTGCCCGATTCTGTTTCGGTTTTGCAGTTGCAACCCTTCGATTACGCCAGACTTAACAATACGAGGAATTAAGCGAATTTCCTCTTTTCATTACTTGGAAATTGAAATTGCTTTTATCCGACGCAGCAGACTGCACCCGCACGTGTGACGAGCTGATGGTTACGTTGCCCCCACGAAACTAACCAGTTCCTAATTGATTTGGCAAAAGTTGAAGATTTACTGCGCACAGCGCTCTTTGTTAATGAAAAACCTGAAGTTGCGGACGGACCCCAATAGATCCGGGACACATTAGCGTACTAAATCCAGTCGGGGGAGCAGGGCCAGGACCAGAGCTTAATGCCATCCCGTTCGGTTATATATCATGCGGTGATTTGTGGACTTAGCATAAAACCAAGCGGCCCGACTCGGCAGCGACTCTCTGGCGACTTTGGACGGGCCACGATAAATCAAGGCGGCAGATCCGGGAGCTCGGGGTCCCCCCATATATACATGGGGATATATGCTGGCTGGGAAAACTTAATAAGAGATGCGACAACAAACAAATGATACAAATAGACAACTAGACAAATAGACAGACGGCGACAGCGTGGGAGCATAGGGAGGAGTCCTTTAAAGTCACTTCCGTTGCACAGCACATTTTTCAGTGTCGACGGCGGCCCAGAGGTGCCATATAGAGAGCAAGATATCAACGTGGGACGGAGAGAGCGGGGGGTATTTTGATTTATCGCGAACAACCCCGACTCATCCAATTATACCGTTAGCTTTCATTATGTCAGTGTGCTATTTCGGGGCCCGGATGTGCCGCCATATTGGGCCATTGTTGCGCCACTGCGCCGCCATTGTCTATGCAGAGTGCCCTCCGTAGTCCGGAGTGACAACACTGCGGTTTCATTCTGTTAGCCGCCACTCTCGCTCCCAGCCAGGACAGGACTCCTCCTGGCAGGCTGATAAATCGTCAAGCGCGGCATCGCTTTCACATGCTTTGACTTGATTATGGCGTAACAAATCGTCGACATTTTGCATTCCTCTCGCTGCGGAAACGGAAGCGGAAGGCATCTGGGAAAGAAACTGCTCGCCGGGATTTAGTGGCCTGACGACAAAATGGCCCAAAAGGCAAATAGACAATATAGAGCTCACTCACGGCCTTCTTTGGCACACTGCGAAAATAGCTTGCAATAAAAATTATAAATGGCTTGGTTTTCTGAAATAATATTTTCCATTTGTTAAGAGTGTTAAATTTTCTAGAGAGGATTTTTGTTTATCATTGATAACTTTATTAGTCCTAGAACATTTTTTAAATGAGTAAAAAATATGTGTTAGTTTATAAATATTTTTCCCATTATATAAATCAATATTTGCAACTTTAATCTGCTCTCCCTCAGTGCATTTTTTGCGCTTGACAGCTTCAGAAAGGATTGTGTCACTTACCACTTCTCGTTTCCACTTTTTTTTTGTACTCCAGCCCCAGCCATGGATCTGAAGACTGGCTCACTCCTGGTAGCCCCCGCCGTGAAGAACTCGAGCTGCTCGCATCCCCGCTACTCGGGCCACAACTTCATCGCTCACATTGGCATCGCGGAGACCATCGAGGCGGTGCTCATCCTGGTCCTCACCCTGGGCGTCATCGGGGCCAACTGCCTGGTCATCTTTGTCATTAACAATCGGCGCTATGCCGCCTACATCCACCAACAGGTGAGGCAGCACCAATCCTGGCTAACTGGATGAGTTGCTAACCTTTGTTTGTATCCCTTCGTCAACAGCCCCGCTACCTGCTCACTTCTTTGGCCCTAAACGACCTGACAATCGGTCTGTTAATTACACCATTTGGCCTAATGCCGGCATTGTTCCACTGCTGGCCTTACGGAGAGATCTTCTGCCAGATACAGGTGAGTTGGCCAACAGGTGGAGGCTCGGACTCCGCTCGGAAACACGATAATTTGTTGTTTAATACTGGGGATCCTGTTGCGGCTACTGCCATTGCGGTCAATTAACTCGCTTCACAATGCCGGGTAATTAAAGGACACAAGTGCCGGAGATGGTCAAATGCTATGGCTAAAATGCGATTATACGGAACAATGTGTAATGCTAATGTTAACTGTTTGAGTTTGAGTGGTATTAAGTTGTATTTTAATATGTTTCACAGGGGATAAAGAGTCCTCTTATCCATGAAACACATCTTTCATTAGGATAATTGAATGGGAATTTAAATTACTAATGGGGCTATGACACTACCATATTGCTTTTGTTAAGTGGAATAAATTTTCGAATGAAAAATATGAATCCGAAGGAAAAGAAAAACGAATAATAAATAAATACAACATTTTTTATCAGGTATTTATTCTTTGCGAGCAATAAATGCAACATTTTAAAAAGCTTCTAAAAAAAAAAATTGACCACGAGCCACTGAAAAAATTGTGTATGTTTAACTATTGGGCTATGATACTACAATGTTACCTTTATTAATTAAAGTAGTGTTTCTAATAAAAATCCGAATCTGAAAAAAATGGATTCAAAAAAGTATATTAAATATTTTTGCGGCATTTATTATATTTAAGCAAAATATGCAACATTTTATAAAGCTGCACTTGAAAAAAGTGTGACCTCCGAAAAAAATGTTGTCTATTTTTTCGCTGAACGAAATCCTTCAAAACAACAATATAGTATCATAACACCACTACAAATTAAAGGCCTTTGAGTTCATATTTACAATTATGCTAATGTATCTTTTGTATATTGAGTTTAGTGCTTTGATATCAATATTTTGCCAAGTGTAACGTACATTGTTTAGCTATTTCCATCTAAGATTATTGGCAAAACATACACGCATTCCCCGCATAACTAACTCTTACACCACACATTCTGACAATTAATAATCTCATATTAGCCGGGGCCATTCTGGCGCTGCGAAAATTCCCATTAAAAGTTTTTCATTTTGACCCGGCCGCAGGCAGGGCCCAAAAAACAACGAAACAAAAGCCGACCGACGGAATGAAGGCCGCACACACAAAAAACCCATAATATAAATAGTAAAAATCTGAGCTAAGCTCTGAGCTGGCTAACACGCTTTCCCCATTTTCCGTTTTCCATTTTTCGTTCTATGCATATTTTCCAGGCCCTGCTCCGCGGCGCGCTCTCCCAGCAGAGCGCCGTCATCCTGGTCTGCATGGCCGTCGATAGGTACATGTGCGCGCTGCATCCGCGCCGCTACTACCAGCACTCCAGCAAGAAGGTAAGATACGTTTTTGGGGGCACTCAGATAAGGCACGCTCGCGGCCGATCCTTAGATCCTTGTCGAGGACGACTCTAGTGGTAGTAAACAAAGCGTTGGCGTAATTACAAGAAATCAAGAGAATCACGCGCCAATAAAAATCGACTATAACAATGGCATTGCCGGCGACTACACAATATTGTCGGCGAGCCAATTACGCAGGCATAAATAAGGATAATGGGCTTTAAGCTCTTTGACAGTCATTAAGAAAGCAAACAAATGGGACGGGGAAACCCCGAAGAGAGGAGAGTGAAGGGCGAGTGGAAAACAAAGCACCAACAGATGAAGAATGAAAAAGCAAAGTTGGCAGAAAAAAATACGACACAGAAAAAATGGGAGCCATGCCGAATAGACATTGGGAAAGTGTATAAAATAAAGATAAAAAAGGAGAGCAGAAAGTTGGCCTAGAGATTCCTCACTTTTTTTACGCGCAATGACTTTGGCAAAAGGGCGACGACCACAGCAAAGTCCTTTTCCAGGACGGAGGCAGGCAAATGAAGCGGCACCTCCCACGGAAACCGCAGGAAAGCAGGGCCAAAGAGCAGCAAACGAGGCACCAACTCTATTTCCCATTCCCAGCTACACACTTACAACGTAATTTATGGCTCCCGGACTGTAAACAAAAAGGAAACTAGATTGAGAGAGCGCCGGGTCCAGGACACCGAAGCTCCAATGTCCTAGCACCAAGTGATCTTAGCGTTGGGGAATGTAGGGACAATGGAAATAGGAGTATTAAATATTGCTTTTATATTCCATTTGAATTATTAATAACCGTATTTTCCTTTTAAAATTAAATTAAATAATTTCGAACACGTTTTCAATTAAAAAGCCCTCGATTATTGTTTAAAAATCGAAAAAGTGCACTCGGAAACCTCTCAAAACTTTAATAAAAATGCGGGAACTCCCCCCTTCGGATTAAGTCTCAATTATCCTTGTTGGTTTGGAGTTTCTGGCAAAAGTTGTAATTCAATCGAACGAAAGAAAATACAATCAGGCTAAATACAACAATGGGAAACAAGAGGCATTTCAATGGGGGAAAAATGTATTTACATAAAATTGCGTTGCTGTTTTTGGCTGCCAGGGCCAAATCGCTTCCTTTATATATACAAATATTTTTTGTGCAATCTGGCCTCCCATAATGGGGCCACAGTGGGCGAAATTGGCACTCTGCCACGCCCCATTTATATAAAAATTGGTGTGCGCGCAGTGTCGAAAATTAATAAATGGATGCTGAATGGGGTATACTTGGGTTGCGGGAAAAAACCAATGCTCGTCGGAACTTGGTAATGGCATCACAAACTTCTGACTTACATTTCTTTGCGTACTTTTAAAAGTGCCATAAATCGGAGCTCTCGTTAAAATAAAAAATGCATGGATATTTATGCATTTTTTATTTGATTGGTGGGATTTTTGAAGGGAAAATGCTGGCTATAAAACTGTTGGAGCCATTACACAAATTCGTAGATTATTTTAGACCTTGAAAATGTCATATTTTATCTTTTAAAATTATTAAACTGCAATTTGATAATAATTGGTGGGATATTTGCACGGAAAAGTCTGATTTCAGAGGCTATAAAAATTTTAAAGTTTTCAAATAAATTCCCAGATAACAAGACCTCAAAAATGTCTTTTGTTTTTCATTTAAATTTCTAATACGACAACTGTATTTACTGCAAATTGACTGTATACCGGCTTTCGCTCAAAAGAAAACTTTTTTTGATTGAAATAAAATATAACATTCACTTTTATAAATTATTTCCTTACCATTCTGGACTCTCCGACTCTCCTACTGTTAATATTCTCGTCTGGCAGGAAAAACTTTTAAATGTAATAGTGCAAATTAAATAAAATCAGAGCCATAGAGACAGACAAAAGTTGTTGTTCAGCTTTTGCTGGCACTCTCAACCTGAATGGGATGCGGGCCATTCTCCCTGGTTTTTTCAGGTGGCAACGCGTTGAGGGACAGGACAATATTCTCCCATTTGCCCTGTCAGAGTCCTGTATTTATGAACTCGGCCAGTCAGTTGTGATTGTGGCAGCCCTTTCGCATTTCGCATTTTGTATTTCCCAAAAAGTATCGCTTTTCCTCTGCGGTCGGCAGGCAGTCTTCAACCTAATCAAAAGTTTGTGATTCCATTTGCGGTCTGTCAGGGGAAAACTCAAACGGATAAATTCAATTAGCTGTTTTGTAAGCAAACTTTAAGTGTTTAATTTATTTAAAAGGGATTTTAGACTAAAGGAAATACCAAACTATTTAGTTATAACCTCCACCTCTACTGGCTTGCACCAGAAACGTGCTCAAAGACCCGCCACCCTGCATAAATCAACCGACAGCTGGGGGAAATGTAATTCCACTAATTGTGCCTCCATTTTGCAGGGCTGTGTGGCCATATTGAGCTTGACCTGGATTATCAGTCTCACGGTGTTTGGCTTCCTGGTGCTGCCCAAAGGTGAGTCGCCTTCGATTAGGTCTTGTGTAATAAGTACGCTTTCGAGCACGTCGATCCCGTCCGCAGGTTACTACTTCAACAATACGGGTCTAATGGCCTGCGAGCCCTTCTACAGCAAGCCGTCCTACAGGATATTGTCGACGTGCGCTCTCTACTTTCCCACGACCATGGTCCTGATGTACTGCTATGGCTCCAGCTTCCACATGAGCCGCTTCCGGCTGAACGATCCAACCATGCCCCTCACGGCAGCCGCCCATCATCCGCATCCGCATCCGCATCCCACCGCCGCCCAGCAGCTCCAGCAGCTGCATCAGCACCAACAGCAGCAGCAGCAGCATCAGCAGCAGCAGGCGGGAATGCACTCGCACCTCTACCACGGCCACTCTCACTCTCACCATCCACATCCGCATCCGCTTCAGCACCAGCACCCACACCCACACCCACACCATCCTCATCCGCATCCGCATCACCTGGGCCACCTGGGCATGGCCATGAGCATGGGACTGGCCGGCATGCCGAACATGACAAACAAGATTACCAAAAAGGTGAGCCAAGCTCCAGTTTCAGTTTTAGCCACCCAACCAGCGAGTGAGCCAGCGGGCCAGTCGGGGATTAAGTTTAGAGTAAATAGAATTAGCTTTGGCTGCATGGACAAACAAATTGTTAAAGCTGTTAGCCTGGCCCGTTGAGGGGCTTTAAAAAACATATTTTCCCAACTCCGATTTGAGTTTGGGAATGAGGAAACCTCGTTGTAAAATAAATAAGGTTGTTTGGGCGCCGACTCTCGCTGGAATTTATTACATGAGAATATATGCGGGAGGTTATATTTTATTCATATATCATGGGAAAATATTATTACAAGTTTTGGAGTATTTTTGTATTAAGAAAAATATGTTAATCTTTTTTGTTCCGCTTAAATATTCCCTGAATAAAAGATATTCTTTCGTTTAACATTTTTAGGATAGCTCTGCATAAAAATCAAAGTAAAGCCATAAAGTTTAAGACTAGTTTTAAGTTCCAAAGCCCCTACTTAAACTTTAATGACTTTCCCCAATCTATTTTCACACAGATTGTACCCATCCAGGAGAAGAACTCCAGCGGATCCACCTCACGTTCGATGGCTGCCATTTCGCTGGGCTTCATTGTGATGGTCACTCCGTGGACCATTCAGGAGATAGTCACTGCCTGCACTGGGTCCAAGGCAAGTGTCCTTTGGGTTATTGTTTACCCCCCGCCCCCTTTTCGGTTTCTATTGCGTACAACGCGGCGCATACGTAATGAGGCCACGTCGTTCTCATCAGTTCTGATTTTGTGACATTCTCAATCCGCTTGCAGCTGCCGCCGTTCCTCGATTTCCTCGTCACCTGGACGGCCCTAAGCAATAGCCTGTGGAACCCCTTCATGTACTGGCTCCTCAACTCCGATTTCCGCCGTCTGAGTCGCCAACTGATGCCCAACAAGGTGAGAGCTCCGTCTGTAGTCTGTCTATGACCATCGAAAAAGCCCTGTAAATCCGTCATAAGTCCTGATTGATTGATTCGCTCATCCGGCTTGCAAGCACCCCCTCCAAACAGCCCTTGACCTCCCCGAAATATCCCTAGAAGTGCACATCCTGCAGCTTCCATATTTTCGGGATTTTCGACTGCCTTAAGGCAAAACTTTCCAGGAGTACATACACAAGTTGCCACAACCCCGTAGCCGAAGGTGTAAGCTTTCAGGAAGCTGGCAGACTGGCTCCAACAAAGTAAACAATCAACAGCAACAACAACTGTAACGAGTCCTGAAAAGTGATTTTGAATTATGAAAGAGCAAATCCAAAACGGCATTTACATCCACCGCTCACCATCCTCAACCCTCCGGCTTCCAGCAGCCTCTATCCTCCAGCCCCGATTTTATTTTGGGTAAACGCAGTCAAGTTGCATGATTTACTTCCGGGGGGGATGAGCGCCGGGGGTCAGTTTGTGGAATATTTATGGCACAACCTTGTGCCCGGCCAGAATAAATGCGAATTCAAAATCCTTATTAATTTTTGTGCGAGTCGAGTCAAATTTATGATGCCGCCGCATCTACATGTACACTGAAACAAATTGGCTAGCTAATATTTTTGTGAAGAATTCATTTAAATTTAGAAGGAATTTGGATATTTTCGTAGACTATTGTGTTAGCATATGACATAAAATATAACAAACCATAAACAAAAGCCAAAGAAAGGATTTTATTATCGGAACATTTTTATCGACGCGAATTAATTAAAAAAACAGTGTGACCTTACTCCCTTTCAATGCAAGTGTAGTGTCATAACATCTCAATGTATTATTTTTAAATTTAAACACTTTCAGCTAACGTTATTTAAGATCCTTAAACGAAGATTGTCTACAGAAAAAAATGGTTATTTAATTAGGCCTGTTCCAGTTTCAGTCACTTCCTTTGAATGGAATTTAAAACAAAACAGTATGGCCTTGTTCCCTTTAAATTAAAGTGTATTGTCATAGCAACATTATTGATTTTTTTTAAATATACACAAATTATTGTGCCAGTTTATTTATTTATAGTTTAAGCACAAGATCCTGAGACATAAATTATGTGCAAAAAAAAATATTAATTTAAACAATTTTTATTTATTAATATCAAAAATATTTGAAGTAGCTCTTTTTTTAAGTGAACTCTTCCGCTCTGTGTTTAATTCCAGTGCTTCCCCCACGAGGACACGCCCGAACACAAATCAGCCTGTTGTCACATCAATGCTAACGATTTCGAAATCACAACGCTTCCGATTCCACCGGAACCGCCATCGTCCCGCCCGCCAGGCGGAGGCAGTGCAGCCGCTGGCAGTGGGGCCAACGCTTCCAGTGGCGGAGGCGGAGTGGCCAGCACGATTGGTGGCTCCGTGCTGGGGATCTGCGCCCGCTCCCGGGCCAACAGCCTGAGCCGCAGTGCCTCGCAGTACATCCGTGGCACAATGGGCGGGGGAGGAGGAGGAGGCGGAGGGCATCTCCACCAGGCGTCAGAGGTGTACTCCACCACGCGGCCGGACATCGAGGGTCTGTCGGAGAAGTACTGGGGCGAGATCCTGGAGCGGACCGTCAGCTCGGGCAACCTGAGCGCCATGCAGAAGAATCTGCCCCACCTGCCCTACACCCACCACCTGGTGCACCAGCTCCACCAGCCGCAGCAGCACCACCAGCAGACCACCTCCTTCAGCAAGGCCAGCGACCTGCAGCTGAATCTCTCCCAGGCGGCCACCGCCGCCGAGCT
Source organism: Drosophila asahinai (assembly GCA_008042795.1). NCBI lineage: Eukaryota > Metazoa > Arthropoda > Insecta > Diptera > Drosophilidae > Drosophila > Drosophila asahinai. The sequence goes on along the minus strand of VNJZ01009569.1, from coordinate 33,456 downwards.
GGGCAAGTTCTCCAATTCGGAGCCAAAGCTCTGCGAGCACCTCTTCCACGACATCAACTGTGCCAAGAGCAAGGCGGCCGGCGGAGGGGGAATCATGAACGGCGGCGGCGGGGGCGGCGACGACTCGTCCATCAAGCTGACCTGTGGGCGCAGCATTCCGGACATTTAGTACGCAGAGGACGTGATCTTGGCCAAGACCCAGCTGCTGGCCCGCCAGGCCAAGTGCACGCACCATCCGCAGCACCAGCTGGCCAAGATGCGGGCCCACCAGCACACGGGCAGTCTGCGGTTCAGCCGGATCCGTGCCGCCTGCCATAGTCCGCCGCCGGAGAAGGCTGGCATTCCGCTGGCCGAGTACCGGAAGTAGCTGGCCAGGACCCTTTGGAAGGAGTAGGGAGTGAGAATGAGCAAATATCTTTAAGATTCCATAGCTGTACGTATACGTGCGTGTGTGTGTGTCTATATTATATCGCCCGGGAAAACATAAAGCTACTTGTGTGTCGTCTCTTAGGCTTAGGATTAGGATAAGGAGCTAGGCGATCTTAGAGGGTTGGTTCTGTTCTCAATTTCACAGAAGTCTTTCGATTTGGTTTTCTAATTAAGGTAAGATTGTGAAATACTCAGCCTTTAGTTTGTCAAAATCACTGCATACTTTCTGGCGGAAATTATACAGAAATTACATTTCCCCTGGAACTAGAATTTTAATTATTCATATCTTTCAAATGTTTTGATAAAGAAAATCTATTATTATGAATATTCTGCCTTTGGAAAAATAAAAATAAATTTAAAAGTCTTTTCAAAAGACGAAAATCTGTAAACCTTGACGACTTAAAATTGCATAGAATTTGTGAACACAAAAACCCCGACAAAAACTACATGCAAATGGCAATATTTTCTATGTATTTTCAACTCCCTAGGTAGATTGTTATTTTGCCTACTTTAAGTCTCTGCCTTCCGTAAAATCCCCCAACTAGGGGCTCTTACTTCTACGACTACGTCCCCCCAATCGGAATCAGCCAAGTTAAGCAAAACGTTAACCATAGTAAGTGTTCATTAAGTGTTTGTGATACCCTAAGTTTCCCTACAAAATAAATACCCTAATCGTAATTGTTGAGTGTTGTGTTGTATGTGTGTGTTTCAACTTAATCGAATAATTAGAATAGAAGCTAAATAAATGGTTTTGGCCAACCTGGTTGGCCCCGTGTTCTGTACCGCAAAACAGAAGCCCAAAAATAAAGACATAATAAGAACAGAGATATCAGACTTTCCTCTCAGATCCAGCTAGAAATTCGAAACCCTCTCCTCCTCTTCTCCCTAGCACCTAAGGATCAATGTAGTCTCTAATATTGGCGGATCTTAAAGCGTTGTGGTTAATCATAGTCCTAGTTCCATAACCAAAAATTACTCACTGTTCTACGAATCAAAATCAAATCCTAACTTTGTGATTGTCAAGAATTTAAGTCGGTCGATGTGGAAATTAATTGTTAAATCATTTATAATTTGTAGCTAAGTAATACGATAGTTAAAGCGAAATCAATTTACACTTTAAGTATATTTATTTTAGTTAAAGTAAACACTAGACATTTACTGAATACGCAAAAACGGAAAACAGAACAAATGTATTTAAATAAAAATAAATAAATATCACTAAAACGATTTGCATAAAGTGTGTTTTCATTATACCTCCCCGATTTGCTTACTCAAAAGTCAATTTCATAGCAATTACTCTGAAACCATTTAAAAAGGGAAGCCAACAAATGGATCCCTAAATAAAAAGAAACAACAACAGCAAAAGAAATCCCAATTACACACAAAAACACCGACGAAATGCGTCCGAAGCGTTGCTAAATAAATTAAAAATTATTCAAATTTGATTTTTATTGTGCCAGGGAGTCGCTTTCCCACGAATGACAACAGGGCCCAAAATGCAAATTAATATCGCATACTGCGCTTAGATTTTCATTTGGGAAAAAAGGACGGCGAAAAATGCAAGATAAACGAACGAGAAAAGTTTGAAAACTAATTTTCGCAAAACAATTTTCAGAAGCCGCCGTCGCCTGCCATTCTCCTCCCAAGGGGCACTGGCTTCTTTGGCAATTTGAATTTCAAACCGAATCTGAATGTGGATTCTTTCGGTTTGCCTTGGTGCCCTAAAAAATTACACGCTCCGCTGCATTCTGTAACAATAATCGCCGGTGTTTGGCGTCTGACCATGCCCCCTTCAAAGCTCTCGTCCCCCGAAAAAATCCCGGGAAAAGTCCCGAAAAAGAACTTTTCGCATGAAAGTCAACTTTTTGGCCTCGCCCCTGCTCTGTTTTTTTTTTATTTTTTTATTTTCTGATTCCCATTTGTTCGCCATCTGAGTTTTCTGTATAATTTGACGCCTGCCGGGAATTGGATTGTGCACCATCCTGCTCCTTGAATCCTTGAACCGCCGCCAAAGTAAGGTTTTTGCCTAATTTGATTAACACTAATTGGGGTTCATCTAATTGCGGATGGCCAGGGCAAATGTATCACGAAGGCTCTCAGGACAATTTGTGGCGGAAATTAATTGCGGAAATTATTCGAAACTCTTGTGAAAAATAATTAATTCATTTCTTTTTTAAACAAACTTTGAAATGTCGAAATTATTACTTATAAGCCAAGAAAAAGAGGAGAGTAAGGTAAAACTATTTCCATTGGGATTTTGACCTTCACTTTCGATTGGAAGGTATTTTAAATAAAATGTTCACAAGCTTGAAGGTTAATTAATTTCCTTATAAATTGGATTACGTTTTTATGCCAACAAATCCTCAATATAACTGAAATAAACACTAGTGGCAAACTGCTGCTTCCCATAGAACATCCATGTCACCAAAAGTAAGTAGTCTCCAGTGGGCAGAACTACAGGTAACTCGATGCGGTAAAAATCGCTCAGCATTTGTAGGCCCTGCAGGCCGTAAACATTTTAATAAAAATATTTTTAATAGGGGATTCCCTTATGACTCACCTCATAAGGACAACTGTGATTAATTGTGGACACATCCTTGACCAGATTCCAAATTATCTTGGCCACCGGCTGATTCCGTTTTCGCATAAACTGGCAGAAATCCATGGAGAAATCGTAGAGAAAGGGCTTGTAGCCACTCGCCTTTTTCATCATCTTTATTTTAAGCGATATATTGTTGGTTGGTTCCAGGAATGTGACATTAATGTTCAGACTGGTTTTGATGCGGGAATAGGCCTTCAGGCGACAGTAGTGGACCACCACCCAGGACCTATTGTACTCCTCGCAGATCGCATTTGTTAGCTTCACGGACGGCGCCTCCTAAAGGATAAACTATTGCTTTTTACAGACTCCAATAAATTATGATTACTCCCTACACTGGTCACCAAAAATCCAGCACAGAATATAATTCCTATGCAGAGCAGTTTAAAATTCATTCTGTCCTATTGGAATTTCTGCTGGGAACTGCCGCAAAATATATTGAATATATTGTTATTATTATTAAACAATCAACTCATGCCAAATGAGGCACATCCGTAATTGGCACTGAGTAGCTTAGTACTCTTTCTATTTCTAACCCTTTGATTTGAAATTGTTTATCTAAACATTTTTTTTACTTAAAAACTGCTGTAAGCATAAAATAATTTCTAAAATTGTGTAAATATTTTAATCAAACAAACCAAAAATGCTGTAAAACCCTTCATAAAACAAATGCCAGACTGCATTAACCAAATTGTTCAAATATATTCTATATTATTTAAGGTAATTAAGCAAAACTTTTTAAAATCATTATGAATTATCGATGATCTGTTTCACACGAGTGCCTTGCTTGAGTTAGTTACTGAATTTTTCATTGGTACATAAATAATAATATATATTGGTTCATATTCAGTGTAAAGAAAAATGTAACATTGTGTAGAAGGTTAACAATTTGAAAAACCGCGAATTTCCAGAATCGAAACTTGAACGAAATAATTTTAAAAATACTTAATAAGGTAAAGTTTCTTTTAAGATACAATTCTTCATCAATTTTTCTGAAGTGCGTTTATCCCTTCTCCCCTTTTTGCTTCTTGTTGGAAATTTTACAATATATAGAATATACAAACATTAGTTCGTATAATGAAGCCGAAGTAAATTACTCAAATTGAAACTGGATTCCTGATAATAATAAGTACCATTAATGTTCATACTCTAACTTCTGGTCAACAAATCCTCCAATATGTTAAAGTAAATATTGGTGGCAAACTGCGGCTTTCCATCGAAAATCCAGTCCAGTCCAGTCCAGTCCAGTCCATCCAGTCCAAAGCACGTAGTCGTCAGTGGGAAAACTTATTGGACATTGAGTGGGATGTAAATCGCTGACCATTTGCAAGCCCTGAAAAATTATTAAAATTTTTAAAGAACTAATAATGAAACTTTAATACCGATCTTACCACGTAGGGACAGGTGTGGTTCACCGTGGACATATCCTTAATCAAATTCCAGACGATCTTGGCGACTGGATGGTTTCGCCTCCGCATAAACTGGCAGGCATCGAAAGTGAAATCGATCAGAAACGGCATAGATCCATTGGCTCTTTTCATTATTTTATTTTTAAGATGGATATTGTTGGCTGGCTCCAGAAACGTAGCATTTATATTCAAACTGGTCTTGATGCGGGAATAGGCTTTCAGCCGACAATAGTGGACAACGACCCAGGACTTGTTGTAGGACGGGCAGACCGCATTTGTCATTTTAAAGGAATGTGCCTCCCTACGGAAATTTAAATTAAAAATGTATCCCATTTGGAATTAGTATATTCAATATCTTACACTGCAGAGCAGAAGAGAAGTTGTGACGACAACTGTGTGATCCATGGCTGCTGGCAATGAGCGAGTGACTAAACAACTTAAATCCCTAAGCTATATTTACCAGAATATATTTAGCTATTCTTGATTATTGATAATTGTTATATAAAAATTGTATCATTAAAGAATAACAATCATAAAGAATGACAATCATTGATAGCGACTCAAAACTCAAAACTAACACTAACTTCTTGTCAACAGATCCTCCACAAAGTTAAAGTAAACATTGGTGGCAAACTGCGGCTTGCCATCGAATATCCAGTCCAATAAAAGCAAGTAGTCGCCGTCGGGCAAACTAATTGGAACTTGAATGCGATGAAAATCGCTGACCACTTGCAGGCCCTGGAAAAAACATTTATCTTTTAAGAACTACAGAAAATAATTAAATTAAAACGTTCTTACCACATAGGGACAGGTGTGGTTCACCGTGGACACATCCTTTATCAAATTCCAGACGATCTTGGCGACCGGATGGTTGCGCCTCCGCATAAACAGGCAGGCATCGAAGGTGAAATCGAACAGAAAGGGCTTGTATCCACTGGCCCTCTTCATCAGCTTCATTTTGAGAGAGATATTGTATGCTGGCTCCAAAAACGTGGCATTCACATTCAAGCTGGTCTTGATGCGGGAATAGGCCTTCAGCCGACAATAGTGGAAAACGACCCAGGACTTGTTGTAGGACTGGCAGACCGCATTGGTCATTTTAACGGAGGGTGCCTCCTGATGCAAATTAAATTCAATATTAATCCGATTCGCTGTTAGTATATAGAATACTTTACACTGTGAAATAGAAGAGCCGCTGTGACATATATTATAACGATGACAACTTTGTGACCCATGGCTGTTGGTAGTGAGCGAGTGACTAAGCAAAACTTGGCACACAATGTCTATATTTACAGCATTTATTTTGCTATTAGTGAAAGGCTGATTTTTGATAACTCTAATGCAGAAATAAAATCATTATTAAGAATGATTTTGATATTGACTGAACCCCACAGTTCAATAATCGCTTTGATATAAAAACTATAAAGGTAAGAAAGCTGAAGTCAAAGTGTGCCCGACTATGACATAGTCGGAACTCAAAGCATTCGTTTTGGATTTTGTTATACATTATAAAAACTTAAGAAGCAATTCATATTGCTTATTAGTAATTCATTATAATACATTTATAAAATATTATGGCAATTATTTATTTATTTATGATTTTAGCAAAGTCTTTATTAAATTTAGATACAGTTCATTCTTGTAGCAGATCGTTAAAAAATACTCAATGCTTTGCCAATTTTATTTTCCGCGGCTTGTGTGCTCGACTGATTGTTCTTAGTTTAATTGAATTACACATTTTGGAATTAAATATACTTTATTACAAATTATTTAGGGTAATGAAGCAACTGCTTTTCGCCTGATTAGACAATTCATGTTCATACACTTGTTGTAGGACTCACAAACGAGGTTTTGTCATCTTGACAAAGTGGGCCTTCTGTCAGAGTTTATTTAAATTTTAAAATAAACTCATTTGATCCTTTATTATCCTGTAGCTTACACTGCAGGATAGGAAGACCATCAGCAGGGATATACCAAATATAAGAGCCTTGTAATCCATGACTGTTGGGCTGAGCTACCGGTGAAGACTGCTGTTAAAAAGGTTTTTATTTGAGTTTTTATTAACTCAGCTTTAATGGGAGTTTGAGTTTCTACTCCTATTATATCTGTATTGCAATGATTTTAATTTCGTCAATCAACTGATATTTTATGGGTTAAAAACCTAACAATTTCCCTGTATTTTAATTTAAATTTAATGCCAGTCACCCTTGACAATACTTTCATTTCGATTCCGAGACAATCTGTCGGCCTGAACAGATGAGTTTATACACCACACATTGAAGTCCTGCCCACATTCTCGGAAGCTATATCTTAATCTTAGTTCTTCCAAGGAGTCTCGATCTCCTTGGCTTTGTATGCCGACATGACCAGCATGATTCCGTGCACGCCCAAGAAGGTCGGTCCCGAAGGACTGTTCGTGAGGAAACGCTTCTCGCTGCATCCCGTCGTGATCTCGGCCAAGCGCTTTGCGGCCATCAAGGGTCGTTCCCGGCAGGATGAGAAGCACGCCCAGATAGAGGCTGTCGAGGAGGAGCGGCGGTACCGGCAGTACCTCAAAGATGGCAACGATCTGCTGTGCAGCCTGTTCTCGGATCCCACGGCGCCCAAGGTGGTGCGCAGGACCAGGAGCAAGGACACCATGAACGTGGTCAAGGAGGTGGACACCAAGCTGGCCGACGAGCGGCTGCGCAAGGAGCGCATCATCCGGGCGAACAATTTGATGGATCAGCTGAAGCCCGGACCCCGGGCCCTGCACCAGGCCCTGCTGCTCAGCGAGATGATTCAACAGCGGAAGTACAACGAGGAGCTCAACGAGGAGATCGCCGCCGCAGCTCGGGCCCAGGAGCGGGCGGACGAGGAGCTGTGCCCGGCGGCCCTGGTGCCCTTCGGACATGTCACCGAGGAGGAGGAGAAGGCCAAGGAAGCGGAGAGGAACCAGGCCCATGCCAAGCTCATGCGGGAGGACATTGCAGAGCGGGAGAAGCTCAGGGAGGCGGCGCGAGAGCAAAGGGTCTTCGAGGAGCAGGTGGACCGCGCCCAGTACAAGTGTCTGCAGGACAAGGAGGAGAAGGCCCTCAAGGAGAAGAAGGCCAAGAAGATTGCCTTCTACCGCAAGGCCCATCGGGATGCCATCCAGGAGAAGGCGGAGATAGCAGAACGTGAGTGTTTATCCTAAGAAATAAGAGAGAGAGTCTAATCCCCAATCCCCAGATGAGCGGATCTGCGACAAGATCGACGACCGGCGCAACTGCGTCTACATCGTGGCCAGTCGCGCCCTGGACACCCGCTACGGCACCCACGTGAAGAAGATCCGCCAGCAGAAGCAGGACGAACGGGAGGCGCAGGCTCTCCGCGTGGCCCAGGCCCAGGACGTGGCCAAGCGACTGCTGCAGGAAAAGCAGGCCACCGAGGAGAATCGCTACGAGTTCGAGACGCAGGTGGACGAGAACCGGCGCCATTGCGAGATCGAGGAGCTGGCCAAGCAGCGGCGAGCCTACCAGCTGGACGAGCGGCTCCAGGGGGCGGAGAAGCACCGGCGCGAGCTGGAGCTGCAACGCTTCCAGGTGGCGCGTCGCCTCAAAAACGCCGAGGCGAATCGCTACTTCGACGCCTCGCAGAAGCGCCGGCAGGCCAAGGTGAAGGAGGATCTGCGCAACGTGCTCTTTGGCCAGCGGGAGGAGTTCCTCGAGCGGCGACGCGCCGAGCTTATGAACCTGGCCGCCTGCAGCGAGGACCCCTACCTGGAGGACGACAAGAAGTTCTTCGAGGAGGCCGTCGAGATCATGGAGAAGTCACGGAAGGTGGGTCGTCCCCTCTACCCCCTGGCCACCGCCGTGAAGCGGTACACGCGCCAGAACCAGCTGGACATGCAGCCCGAGGGCAGGATCGTGAAGAGGAGCAAGCTGCGGGATGGCTGCTGGCCGGGCTACTACTCCAAGGCGGAGCTGGCCTACCGCAAGTACGAGCAACGCGAGATGTGCCGCGAGGAGCAGGTCCTGGACCGCCACCAGATCTACTGCAACTCGGTGAAGATCAACAAGCTGGCCGAGGTGGAGAAGCCCTACCAGCCCTGCGTGGCCATCTGTCCCATCAACTGCTTCCATCGCCGCGGAATGCCGGCCACCGACAGCTGCGACTCCTTCGACTATGCCCGGCATGTGTGCTACGAGGATCCGCCCACTGTGGGCGCCTGCCCGGGTCCCATGCAGGTCGTCCACAACGATCCGCTGAACAACACCCGTCGGATTAGCCAGACGTCCATAAAGCTGCCCCCCATGCCGAACATTCCCAGGCGGGAAGCGAAGGCGACGATGACTACTCAGAGCCTGGCAAACCTATCCTACATGTCCAAGGTGATGCCGCCTACCAAGGAGTCACAGGGCAGGATCAAACCCGCTTCGCCGCCGGCTACTCCGGCAGAGGCAATACGCAAGTCGTCCTCACCACCATCTTCCAAGGCCTCCAAAGCTGGCTCACCTGTAGCTTCCGTTCCCGCCTTGCCCAAGTCCCAGCCTCCCAGGTCGCCACCCAAATCTCAGACACCCCCGTCCCAGCCACCTACCGCAACCCAAGCACCCAAGAGCCAGGCACCTACGATCCAGGGACCTGGAAGACGAGCCACTGTCGGTCGCTTGAGGAAATCTGGTTCCGCGTCCAAGTCAGGGGCTCCGCTCACCGGCAACGATAGGCTCGCACCCATACCCAATCCCAAGGGAACCTGGGGCTCCGGATCACTGCCGCCGCCCATCAAGAAGAAATAGAAGAAAGCTGGCAAAGATTCCGACCAAATTTACGTTTCAATAGCTTATTGTATTGATGTTGTCCATTCGCGAGTGAAGATAGAAAAATAAATGTAAAAAAAATAGAAGTAGAAAAGGGAAGAAGTCACCATCGAATGGAGCCAGACGATGGCAAAGGAAATGACGTTAATGGTTTTTTAAAAGCACTTAAACTTGGCGCACAAGTCCACTTTTCTTCTGCCATTTGCCACTCGCCACTTGCCATTTGAAGGCGGAAAAGCTGGGAAGCTGGGAAGCCGGGAAGGAGGACCCGTAACCCTTCCAGTGACACTTGGCCACGCATTATGCGCTTTGTTTAGCACGGAATCCGGCGGAGAGAGTGGCTGGCTGGCTGGCTGGCTGGCTGGCTGCTTCATAAATTCCAATTAATGCGTGGCCAAAGTTATTAGGTTACGGCTCTCGCCATCTTGGCCAGCACCGCCGCCGCCTCCTCCTCGGGGCGCTTCCTTCCGCTTCCATCTTCATCAATTTGTGACGCTGAGTGACGTCCATTTTTGTTTTCATTTAGCTTATTATGGGGCAGACATGTCCGGCGTTCCAGCGTTCCGGCCCGTAACTTAATTTGAACTGCCAACTGCTAACCAGGCTGACGAACCCGAGGCCACCTTCAGCGGAGTTCCTAGGCCCGACCCAATCTCATCAGGATAATTACGGCGATGTCCCTGCACCGTCTCTCTATGGGTTAATCAGGACTTTGTAGTCTTTGGGGTTTAGTCGACCGCTCAGCTCCAAATTAACGGAACCGCACTTTTTTTTCCTCTCCTTTTGGGCCAAGTTGTGAAAAGTTTGCCGGCTGCCAAAGTTAACCAATTTAGTGCCATTAACCATAAATTGCTGAATCGCTTAGCCTCCGCGCCTAGGTCCATCAGAGACAGTCTAAAAACTGTCTAAAAAAAGCTCAGAGATACACAACAAAGGATTTTTTAATTTAAATACACTTTAAATCGAAAGCAGAGAATAAAAAGAGAAAATACAAACGAGCCTCATTAGAGAAATGCTACAGGAAATTACATTAAATAAAAAAGTAGAAAATAAAGTAACTGATGGAGAAAAAAGTATTTAAAATAAGGAAATATTTAAAAGAAAAATTGTAATATAAGCCGGGCTTTTTATAGTCCTAAATATAATCTGATATATTTTCTTTAAATTAAATATATTTATTTATTGGTTATACCCACAAAAGCACTATAAATAAATGGGAAAAATAGAACAACTAAACAGATATAAACCCTTTTATAACAAATATCTATTCCACACCTGAATAGAAACTTATAACCCCGCGTTGCAATCGCCATTTGAATCATTAATAAAATTGAAATTGTGAGGGCTTTGTGCGAATATTCCTTATTGTTTGTCCCGGCCAAAAAGGGAGTCCAAATATTTGTAAAAGCCGGGGCGGGGCTTGCACAATAATATTTCCGTAGTAAGCTTTTGCGGCATTTGGAAAAACAACTTTCCGAAAAATGGTTTCTGGCGATGCCGGGATGCCGGGATGCAACGATGGCAGAGAGAGAGAGAGAGAAATTGTGGAGCGGAGCCCGCAGCGATACAATCAAATATTCGGCAATTCTTGAAAACACATTTGGTCCGGCGCACGGGGCCACAAAAGGATAAAAGGATGAAAACGTCAGCTTGGAGCGGAGTTTCCAATCGACTGCAAGTGCATTGTTTACTGGGGCAACATTGGGATTTGTTTATTGAACCCGGACAGATGCAGACCGAGCTGCCGCCTGGAATGGTGTAAATATTAAATAAATGAAAGCAGGACTTTATGGGGTCATAGCTGGGGGTCTAGGCTTAGAGATAGTTAAATAAATGTTATTAAAAGAGGCTTAAATATGTAGGTAAGCCTGAGAGAATTTAATTTAATTTTGATCACATCTTTATGACACTATTTCCATTCATCAATTAATTGGTAATTTAAAAGAAAAATCAAAGAGGCATTTCCTCAATGGCATTCCTTTTATAAGCAACAAGTATTCAAGGTACAATTGCCTGAAACCCGCTGGGAGTTGCCACAAAAGAAGAGTTGCCAAAGAAAAGCCACTCAGCGGCGAAGACAATAAGACAACACATTGCCGCAGCTCAATTGTAATGTAAAACAAAACGTTCGCTTCCTCTCGAGTCGCCTGCTCTTTTCCATTTTCCCCGGTTTTCCCGGCTTCAGCTCTCGCCCGCCGCCACCATGCTCATTATACGGTCTGCCAGTTTAAAACTCAATAAAAAGCTGCAGTATGAAAGATTACTTAATGAAATTAAGTGTGAAAAGTGTGTGTGTGTGCCTCCGGAGAAAGGCGAGAAATGGCGGAGAGAAGATGCTCTCGAGGAACGAGGACAGAGGAAACGGCGTCGAGTGGCGTGGAAAAACTGAAAGCGGCAGGGCGGAGGCAGTAAATAATAATAAAGGCATGACTCATTGGACCAGGAGCAGGAGCCGGGAATTGCCCAGGACTCCGACTCGAGTCCTGGCGGATGCCTCAGCAACTGGGCGTAATTCCCATTATCGGCTTAGCAGGTTATGCCGGCAAGTGGATTTTGATTGTGCAATCCTAGGGAGCCGAGGACATGGAGAAATAAGTTATAAAGCTTACTAAATTTATGATTTCCTAGCCAATTTTTAAGTGTGAAATATTTTTTTAAAGGAAAATGCATTGGGAATTTCTCAAAAGATCATTTAATATTTGTCAGAATTTTACTTATAGGTTTTTTCAACCCCATGCTCTCCATTTATTATGTAATTTTTCCTGAGCTAATATTTATTTTATTTCTCAGTGCAAATCCTCTTAAAACCTCTTAAATAGGCCGATTAAAAGCCTGCTGCTACTGAAACCCCCTTGCTTTATCCCCCTTATTAATTACAAGGACACTTAAATTTGCTAATATACAAGTGTTTTGATATGGCCAGTCCTAGTGTCTATGGCGAGCAGTGTCTGTGTGTGCTTAAGGAGCCTGGCCATATCAACGCACTGCAGCAAGATCCGTTTAATTGCAACAAAAACGACATCGTTATAATGTGTGCATGTGTGCATGTGTGCATGTGTGCATGTGTGCTTTCCCGTAGCTATGTCAAAGTGTTAAAAGTGAATAGATTTCCTCGTCGAACGACGCGGACGCGCCACTCCGGTTTTCGCCGAAGCGGCACTGCTGGACTGCTGGACGGCGTCGACCTTCTTCCGATCCGGTGAATCGGAAGGATGAAGTGCGCTCTTGTGCAGCTGAAAGCCAAAGAGACTGTAAGAAAAATGAGTTAATTATATATATTTAAATATTATTTTTATTAAAGACTCAAACTTACCGTCCCACATACTTCTCCTCCGGCGGCGACGGACGCAAGTGCGGCAGCTGCAGGAAGAACATGTGCGGGAAGCCGGTCCCGAACATGGCTCCATCGAGCATGCCGCAGCGCGATCTGGGCTGGAAGATGTCGTGACAGCGCGGACAGTACAGCTTCACGTTGGAGACACCCATGTCATCGGTCAGGCCCACCGGCAGGGTGTACTGGCCCTTGCAGTAGACCCGGGGGCAGATGCCAAAGTCGCCCCTCTCGTACTTGGTGGCCATGGCATCCACGCCCGGTCCGGTGAGGATATAGCGGGCATGGATCAGGCCATACAGGCACTCGGCGTGTGTGGAGTCCATGGACTGGTCCCAGAGCTGACCCTCGAAGTGCGAATCAAGAATTGTTTCCAGCGTCAGGCTGAAGTTGGGCACACACATCTCCAGGCCGGTCAGATTAAACCGGTCGTTGATAAAATCGTTGGGCACGCGGCAGAGGAAGTCATGCCCCGGCAGGCTGATGTACCAGCTGATCCAGCTGCCCACTGAACGTGAGGCATGGGCGGCTCGGATGACGCTCATGCGGTGACTGGGAAACCAGGAAAACGGAAGGAAAAAAAAAGAAAAAAAAAACCTGTAAAAAGTATAATTTTTATAATTAGGCAGGAACACTTACTTGGCCGACATCTTGCTCAGACTGAAAAAAAATGACATGGACAAGTTTGAAGGCTATTTGACAGGGCCTACTATGGGAAAATATTTGCAAATGTTGCCAAATTGGGGTTTTGACCGAGTTTGGAAGTATTTACAATTGGCAACACTTTGGCTTTCAGCAATCTGGCTGAAAATATTTGCAAATGTAAATAAGTAAATACAATCAAGAACAAAAATATATATCTACAAACGAGTTGAATGCCCTAGCAGCTTGCTCAAACTTCCCTATATTAATATATTTTACTATTATTATATAAATAAACAAATAAATAAATTTACAAATGTTCCCACTTTTGCGCTTTGACCAAGTTTTGCAGAATTTACAACTGGCAACACTTTGGCTTTCAGCAATCTGGCAATATTGTTTCTATCAGAAAATATTTGCAAATGTAAATATGTAAACACAATCAAGCACAAAAATATATATCAAAAAACGAGCTGAAGGCCCTTACAGCTATAGCTCAAACTCCTCTGTTAGCACTTAGTTTTAACTATAGGTTAGCACAAATAATAACAAACAAATAAACAAATAAATAAATTTGCAAATGTTGCCAAATTGGAGCTTCGACCGAGTTTAGAAGAACTTACAACTGGCAACACTCTGGCTTTCAGCAATCTGGCAATATTGTTACCATGAGAAAATATTTGCAAAGGTTCCCACCGTGATACAATTATATAAAGGTAGTCTCATCAGCTTTGACAACGACGATAAATTGAAAGCTCTCTCGATCCGCTCTCAGAGAGACGTGCTCGAAAGGGAAAGCATTCTACGTTTGGCTTTGTTTTCTCTGACAGGCGAGAAATTATTTCCACTTTCGGTCTTTGACCAAGTTTGGCAGAATTTACAACTGGCAACACTTTGGCTTTCAGCAATCTGGCAATATTAATCTGCCACGTTGACAGCTGCTTTCCCTGCTGAACTCTACTCCAGGAAATAAATCAAAATCGTTTCAAATTAAACCAAAATGGCCGCCGTAAGTCTCTTGAATCCGAAAGCTGAGATCGCCCGAGCTGCCGCTGCTCTGGGCATAAATGTCACTGCGGCCAAGGCTCTGCAGAAGCTCATGGCCTCAAATTTGGGACCGAAGGGCACCACCAAGATGCTAGTCTCGCCGGCGGGCGACATTAAGATCACCAAGGACGGCAACGTGCTGCTCCACGAGATGAGCATCCGCCATCCCACGGCGGCCATGATCGCACGGGCCAGCACGGCCCAGGACGATTCCCTGGGCGATGGCACCACGTCCACGGTGCTTCTGATTGGCGAACTCCTGAAGCAGGCGGACCAGCTGATGGGAGAGGGTCTGCATCCCCGCATCCTGGTGGAGGGTATGATGCTGGCCAAGGACCGGGCCTTGGAGGTGCTCGAATCCCTCCAAGTTCCCATGCCCGTGGAGCGTGAATCCCTGATTCCCGTGGCCAGAACCAGTTTGAGAACTAAGCTGGAGCCGCGCCTGGCCGACATGCTCACCGAGATCTGTGTGGACGCTGTCCTGGCTGTTCGGGGCGATGGCAAGGAGCCCCTGGATCTCAACATGATCGAGATTATGGAAATGCTGCAGCGCACTCGTCTGGAAACGCGTCTCGTCAAGGGACTGGTTCTGGATCACGGAGGACGTCACATGAACATGCCCAAGAGCCTGAAGAATGCCTACATCCTCACCTGCAACGTGTCCCTGGAGCTGGAGAAAACCTCGGTGACTTCGGGTTTCTGCTACAAGACCGCCGAGGAGCAGGGCAAATGTGTGATCGAGGAGCATCGCTTCACAGATCTTCGCCTGGCCAAGATCATAGAGCTGAAGAGGAAGGTCTGCGCGGGCACCCAGAAGGGCTTTGTGGTCATCAACCAGAAGGGCATCGATGTTCCCTCCCTGGAGGCTCTGGCCAATGAGGGAATCCTTGGCCTACGCCGCGCTAAGACCAGGAACATGGAACGCCTGGTGAGAGCCTGCGGCGGAGAGGCCTTGAACTCCCTGGAGGATTTGAAGGAGGAGCACCTGGGCTTTGCCGCTTCCGTTCATGAGAAGATCCTGGGCGAAACAAAGTTCACCTTTGTGGAGCACTGCCGCCATCCCACCTCCGTGACGATCCTGATTTGCGGCGAGGCGCGTCACCTGATTTCAGCCATTAAGGATGCCATCCGCGACGGCCTCCATGCCATCCAGAATGCCATCCAGGATGCCAGCGTCGTGCCCGGAGCGGGTGCCTTCGAGATGAAGGCCCACCGCGAGCTCCAGAAGTTCAAGGACTCCGTCAAGGGCAAGGCCCAGTTGGGGGTCCACCTCTTTGCCGAGGCTCTCTTGGTTATACCCAAGACCTTGGCCGCCAATAGCGGCTTTGATGTCCAGGACACCATTGTCAAGTTGTCGGAGGCCCAGCGGGAGGCTCAAGGATTCGTGGGCCTGGACCTGGCTACTGGGGAGCCCATGGACCCCTTTGCTGCCGGCATCCTTGACAACTACTGTGTGCGTAAGCAGATCCTGGACTCGTGCTCCATCATTGCTGGGAATCTCATGCTCACGGATGAAATAATCCAAGGGGGCCTCACGAGCCTGAAGGGTTAAACGTTGGTTTCTGCTTGAGTTTAATCGTTACCTATAAAAGCCCACACCCCAGGCCTGCCTGGAGTCCTTTTCCTGATTGAAGCACTCAATTCGGGGACTCGGGTGGCGGGTAAACTTTTTCCGTGGCAATATGACAGCCTGGGGAGCCAAAGGTGGGCCAGGAACACGAAATCCTAAATGGAACTAACAGCTAACACGTACACTAAGAAAATATCAGAGGATTCTTGTTAATATTAATAAATCAGAG
Source organism: Drosophila asahinai (assembly GCA_008042795.1). Classification (NCBI taxonomy): domain Eukaryota; kingdom Metazoa; phylum Arthropoda; class Insecta; order Diptera; family Drosophilidae; genus Drosophila; species Drosophila asahinai. The sequence goes on along the minus strand of VNJZ01009569.1, from coordinate 17,419 downwards.
ATTAAAATAAATGCATTTCCGATTTAATTATTTAATAGTGATTCCTTAAACCCTAAAATTTCTTTATTAAATAATTATTTTCCTAGCAATCAAAGCCAAATTAACTAGCCAATATTTTCTCTTTGTATTCACGCATTCTCGCATTTTTTCCAGCAAATTCAATTCCCATTTTCACTTAAAACTTTTCAACTTGGCTGGCTGGAAAAAAGCGGACGCGTCCAAGACATAAAGTAAACAAATACGCCCTCGAGACAAATTAAGTGATTTGCCCCGCTTTACACATTTTTCCTGCTGATTACTTTTCCCCCAACTCCATCTCCCTGCCCGAAATTGAATTGCCTAAAAAAGCGAAGGACGATGCCGGGATAGGGAATGGTTTATCAACTTTTGATTAGGAGTAACACGAAAGTGTCGTGCCCGCTGGCCGTGTCCAGAAATCAGACCGGAGCCTTGCGCGTCGTCCGCTGCTTGGCCTCCTCCTCCATCTCCAGCTGCACGGACTTCACGAGATCGGCCAGGATTCGCTGATCAATCATCCGCAGGGGCTGCTTGCGCTCGAGCACCGCCACCTCGAGTTGTTTGTTATTCAGCGAGGCAGCACTCACCAAGGTGCGGACCACATGCTTCAACGTGGCCTTGGGGTCATCGATGGAGGCCAGAATCTCGTCCGCATGCTTCTCCATATGCACTCGCGCCGCGTTGCCGAAGCGACCGGTGCTGCTGCCCCGCCACTCGTAGAAGATGCCCGAGGGCTCCGTTTGGAACAGGTGCGGAGTGCCGTCCTCGTCGAAGCCGCCCACCAAGCAGGATAAGCCAAAGGGCCGGCGTCCATTGCTCTGCGTGTATTTCTGCTTCATCTGGGCTATGAATCTGCATAGGGGAAAATAGGGAAAATACAAGAGGGAAAATTGGAAAACGACCAATTTGATTGAAGTTGAACCAAAGTGAAGGAATATTTGTTTTTTCCTCACCTCGTCATGTACTCCACGGACACGGGCTTCTCGAAATTCAAGCGGTGACTCTGGGCCTCTGCCTGGGCGCGGCTGACCACGATCCGGGCATCTGCAGTGAGTCCGGCAAAGGTCATTACCACATGGTCGTCGAGCATGCAGAGCTTGCGCACGGTCCGCTCTTCCTGCAAGGTGCCCACGTTCTTCTTTTCCATGCCGAGGATAATGGAGTTCTTGGTGCACAGACCCACCTTTTTGGTTTCTTGTCAGTATATAACCTTATTCCAAAGAAATAAGAATAATTACCACTGTGGATCCCTTGCGGACAGCCTCCTGGGCGTACTCCACTTGGAGGAGATGACCATCGGGCGAGTAAATGGTCACCGCACGATCATAGCGTTCAGCCATTGAATTACTTCTTTGGAAACTTTGGAAACTGAAAAAAATATATGTATATTTTATGTACTGGTGATGTTTAAGAGCTAAGAATTTTTGGAATACTACGAAAAGCAAAAATATAAAGGTTTATGGGATGTCAAAAAGCATAATGCCTTGAAGGCTAGCTTAAAAATGTATGAGTCACTTATTTATTCACTTATTTAAAACTGTAAGAACAAAAAAATAAGGGTAAAAAATATTTTAAAAATAAATGCCTCAAATAGAACTGGATAAACAGCGAAAAGAATCAATTTCAAATCGATTTTTGCATACAAAAACATCGACAAGGTTGACTCTATGCCAGCTCTACCTTCAAGCCCATTGAAGCTACTCTCTGATAAAACGTTAACCCCAAAAATACAAATAATCACTATACATTATTTATTAATATAAAAAACTTCATATTTTTAAAGATAAATTTATTTTTGAAAACATTTATTTACAAAATCAACCATTTTTTCATTATGCTTACATTAATTGCAATAAAAATGTGATAAATACCCCATAAAGTAGTAAATAAAAATTGACATACAAATCTCTGCACAAATCCTTTATAAATTTACCTTAAAACAGCCCACCAACTAAAATACAATTAAATCATTTTATAGATAATCACTTTATGCAATTTGTACCTGCCATCGTCCTCAGATTTAAATTAAATACAAATAATTCAATTTGCTGCAATAATGGCAAATCTGCATAATCCATTCTATATGCGAATTAACAATTATCGCCTTAATCAAATTATTGATGTCACAAATTGAGACAATTACAAATGAAGCTGTTATAATAGAATATATCCGGCAACATTTTGTGCAAATTGACATTGGTTTAGGCCACCTTTTCAGCCCCCTTTCCGGCGGCATTAGATCCTACTTAAAAGGGAAACAGGTCCTTGTCAAGCAGCTGCTCCCCCGCAAGCAAAATCCACGAATGCTGACAACAAAATCTCAAAATGCAACAAAATCTCTGTCCAACGTAATCGTAATCGAAACAGCTTCATTTGGCTAATGTGCTTAGCCAAGCGGGGGGAAATCCCGGGGTGACTCCGTCGCCGTCCGACTTTGAATCCGAGTCTCCAAGATGCGGTGCTTAGTATGCCAGCAGCGCGCAGTCCGCCATAAATTTATATTTAACATCTTATGACAACCGTGCGCTGGAGAAAAGGACACCCAAGGAAGCACCGTGGTATAGACTCCTCTTCCTCCTGACCTCCTCCTGGAGTTTATTCTGGAGGTGTGGCTCACACTTACTAGGATTAAACACGTGCCATCACAAAATACCCCGGAATGCCCCGGAAACAAACGTTTACAAAAGTGCGACTGCCAAATAAATAAATTAAACACGGCGGGCAAACAAAACGAACCGGCAAATAGAATAACAAAAATGCAATTATTTTCCCAACGATTTGGTCAGACCAAATTTACACACGTTGTCGCCTCCATTCTACCATTTTTTGGCGAAATATGTTTTCCGATGGATTTTATTCAAAATTTTATTACCATGGCCGTGGGCCTAGCGCTAAATGAATTAATAAAGGCATTTATCAAAATTGACAATCAAAATGCATTAGCCGTCCGCCGAATATGAAAAATATCTTGATTTGTTGGTTTAATGTTTATATATTTTTGATTTAATTTATGGCTAATTTAAGGAATTCAAAATCTAAATTTGATTTCACGAAACACATCAAATACTTATCAAATACCTAGCTGCCATTTGGTTTTAAAAATAAAGAGTTAACATTCATTACTTACTTACTTTTTGATAAGATATTAGAGGTAAGGAAATATTTATTTTCTCTTTTGAAGAAGCTCGTTATTTTAGTTATTAGAATTTAATAACCCTCAACCATATGTTGTTGTTAAACATAATTTTCTGAAAAACAAAATACACACTCCACCAATGTCTGAATAAGGACTCCATCAATAGTTAAGCCCTTGTTGAGCTTGTTAATTAAATAAACATTTCCAATTTAAGGGCCATGGCTTCATTAGCACTTCACACAAAAGAATGGAGAAACCCACAGACGGAGAAGCACTGGGGAAGAAGTCTTGGGGCCCCGGGGCAATGTGCGAGAAATTAAGTATACGCCGTGTTCGCCGTTTCGGTGCGTGCTCCTGCCGCTTTGGCATTTGATTAAGCACTTTTGCCCCATAAATAGTGAGCATCGGCAATCGAAAGCGCTGCTTCACACCGAAAACAAAGAATTGCCCTTGAGGCAATCGACGAATAAGAAGAAGAAGGGTGGCTTGTAAGCAGAAAATGCGGAAAATCGGAAAAGCCGAGGACGGGGGTAGCAGACCCGACAAGACAACAGCCACATAAAACAAGGCAACAACATGAGCCAAAAACAGCAGAAACTTTTGGCGGGGCAAAGCCAAGGGAACTTGCCACGATTTGTTTGCTTCGAGCTTAATTTGTAGCGTCAAATGGTGTTGATTGTTGTTTTTCTTGCTTCTAACCCCGCACCGAACCCCCCATCGTCATCGCAACTAAGGACCCAATAAAAGTTGAGGACGCTGTTGCGGATAAACAAGGTTTGGAGCACAGTTTCAAGTGCTTCCCAGTCCCCACTCCCACTCCCGCTCCCACGTCGATGTGTGGAAATTAATGACGAGCGATTTGAACGAGATGGGAATCGGGGATCGGGCAAGGAGCCTTCGAAATGGAAATGTGTTTACATGCTGAAAATGTCGGCAGTTCGCGTTTGCCTGCGGCATGCGAGCAACATCTTTCAGCAATTTGTCAATTAATCATTGTTGGAAAGTATGTATATAATATAATTTTCTACTTTGTTCGGTCAGGGGTTGCAAGCCCAAGACTTGTATCTGATTTTATTGAATTTATGGCATTAATTCATAGCTTTATTTGCTGATCTTATCAACTTTTAACATCAACTCAACTGCACTAAGGAAAATATAAACAAAACAAAAGGTTAAAGAACTTAAAAACAAGTATATCCTCTTGAAAATTTCCTAAACTTTCTCTGAAAATAGTTGTGTGATCTTTTTAAATGCACTCTAACCTCGTATACTTAAAATATTTTATTTTTATATTTAAAACACTTCTACTTTTCATTTATAAATCTTCTTAAATACTTTCAACATTTTCCCAGCCTTGATAACATCTTTTTTATACAAAAAATACATTTTCTTCTTACTTAATTGCGTATTTTTTCTTATATATTTTTTCAACCCCTCCAATCTCAGCCATTTAATCAGTTTTGTATTTCTATCTTCAGCTCTCTACCTCGCCAGCTGGCAAACGTTTATATTTTGTTTGGATTTCCCGGGACACGCTGACGGCGGCAAAATGCAAATGACCTTTGACCATTGAGTGCAGAAGGCTACTGGCCCCGGCATATCCTGGCTGGCTACTGCCAAGGCTAACTTGACTCTATCTCTATATTATGTATACGTAAGCTGCGTGTGTCTCGGCTAAGTAAACACAGGACAAACGCAGGCACCTGCTGTTTCAAACGGCGCGCTCAGACATTCACCTGAGCCTGAGCCCTTTTTAATAAACCGAGCAATGCACACGCCATTGTTGACTTAGTCCTTTCGCATCTCCTCCTGCGGCTCAGGGGATACTGCCGCTGCTTATGTAGATGTTTGCCGCCCCAAAAGTGCCATTTTGAGTCAACGAACTTTGGCTTCTGCCCCTTGATGGCCGCTTATAAGGTCGGTAGTGCTTATTGGCCAAATGCCTGTTGAACTTGGAGCTGTTGGAGCAGAGCACCTGGCGGCTGCTCATATCTTGAAAGTGTCCAAGGCGGCACTGGGAGGAAAAGTGATTGTAAAATCTTTATGAGAACGTAAATTATAATTTTTGTTTCTTTCTAGGGTAACTGCATTCGTATTTTCTCTCTGAAAATATTCAAAAAAATTTCCTTTTCATTTAAGAAACCCAATCTTAACGCCTTTTCCCTCTGTGAACCTTAAGCGTGAGCTGAGAACTCATTACGCTTACAGCAACTTTGACGCGAGGCATATCAAAATGCCTGCCAGTCATTAGGTCATTAATACGTGAGCTGGATTCGGATATCGACAATACTCAATTTAATTAGGAACACAATATGTCCGGGGGGAGTTGGGTTGCGAGTTTCAGCTTCTTCCTGGCTCTCCGCGGCGAATGGCAATAATGCAATTTAGAAGTTGCGAGTGGATGCGCTGGCAATTCCATTTGGAAGTTTCGAGCTCCACTCACGCAACCGCGAATAAAGTGCAACCAATTGCAGTAAAGTGCAACTGCAGCTCCATCAGTCAGCCAGTCCCACTCCCGCCCCACTCCGCCGACTCTGCCCCGGCTAACTAAAAGCCAAATGGCGACAAATGCTGTGCAAATTAAGGAGCTGGAGAGGATAGAGCCGGGAAGGTATTGATGGAGAAAAATGCAGCCAGCGAAAGAAAATGGAAATGGTGGAAAATCGAAGTGAGGGGAGGTTGCGAGGAGCACGACGATTTCCACTAATGGTCAGCGAGAGGGTCGAGGAAATTGTGAGTGCTTCAGCTGTCGCGCACTTTCGTCTTATTAAAGTTGCAAGTCCTTCCATTTTTTAGCCTCGAATGCATTCCGCTGACACGAAGACCATCTATCATATTGAACTGGGACTTAAATAGAGAAATAAATCTGCAATACTAAAGGTTCCAGCCAAAGTATCGATTTCGCCAACAGATACAAAAGTTTTCGGGTAACAATAATAAAAACACACGTCTAGCTAATTTATGCAGTTTTTCCAGCAGCAAGAACAGGTGAAGGAACTTTCCCGGAAAAATCCACAAGAGAAACACCTTTAACGAAGCCAGAGCGGAGTAAACAAAATGAATTCGGAAATAAACAAGCCAATTGAAACGCGACCAAATCAAAGTCAAAAGATATAGCCCCCAGAAGGGAATTGTCGATTCTTCCTGCTCCTCCTCCTGCTCCTTGCTTTATGGAGTTTCTCCAATGCAATTGCAGTGGCGGCGACCACGACGACACGCGACCTCCATGCATATAAACATTTCACAGTCTGGCGACATATCTGCGATATTTTTATGGCCACCAACGCTTCCTTTTGACCAGAACAGCAGACGAAAAAAAAGGATACACGGAAAATGGGAGAGAAATGTGTCTGTAGAGCGCTCTTATCTCTGTATAATCCACTTTATATTTTCACACTACCACACACAAATTGAAAATAAACACAAATTCGGGTTACGAGCGAGAGAGAGAGGAGGAAAAAAATAGGGAAAGGCCAAAGGAAAACTCAGCTGGGGATTACCATTCATCGAAAATCAAAATCGGCATTTATGAAAGACATAAAGACTCTTGATGGTCAAATGGAATTATTTGGTGTTATTGAGTGTTTGCTTTAAGGGGTTTATGTTTTTTTGGTTAAATTTTAATGAAGTTTGGGCGGTGAAAGGGTTTCAAACGGGAAATGGTAAAATTGAAGATGTAAGTTATTTGTGTAAAGATTAAACCTAATCACTATATCGGTGAGTTTACAGTCAGTCAGTTTTAAGGCAGTCTCCGTTTCAGTCTCTTTTAGTCTGTATCTTTTAGTCATTCACCCATTTTCATCAGAAAATCATTAGTAATTCCTCGATAATGTCAACTAATATGTTTAGCCCCATAAATAAACAAGTCACATCAAAATTTCGCAGTTCAAACACGCAATATTGCTACCAGAAACCAACTTATACAAAGAGATCACCCACTCTGCCCCAGGTACCCGTTGAACCCAACCAGCTGCACTCCCTCCGGCGTGGGGCCAGGGTCAAGAATGTGGCCCAGACTGTTGCCGCTGCTCCTGCTGCATCAGCTCATAAGCTTTCAGCGAAGACGTCGGCGAAGCAGTCAGTTGAGGAGCAGAAGCATGTCTCGTGCCCAAATATTAGGGAAGTAGCAGCCAAGGAGAAGCCAGTGATCGTTGCAAAGACTGCGGGAGTTACGCCCAGAGTGTCGCCTAGAAAATCAGCCACAACGAAGATTGTGGCCTTTGGCAGTACACTCTCCAGTAAGGTGCCAGTCGTCAATTACCCACGACACATCTCCAATTCCGACGATAGTGACTTTAAGTTGACCAACCCCGCCTACAAGCCCACGATGTCTTCCATATTTTCCTATGATCTGTCGCCTTTGGAGCGTAATGACTATGGCACCCAGCAGGAGACTCACCTAAATCCCATGAAATTGGTACCGCCGACAGAAGTGCAGCTCCTGAAGGATGGACAACGGTCCACATACCTGGAGAGGCGATACCAACGTACCCCAGATGCCAAGTACAATTACCCAGAGGCCACCAGCATGAGGTACGGTTGGTTCCATCACCTAGGGGATCTGAATCAAAGGCGGGTAGCCAGGCGAGATTAGATACCTTTTTGTGCTTCTAAGTGTATTCCAATGGTATTTTAACACGACAAGCTTGAATATAAAATCGTTTTTATAATATAATAATAATAATGTTATATTTTATATAAGCAAAGTGCAATTTATATTATTCTAAGGATTTTCCTCTCCTTTAAATATTTAAATTTTTCCAGAAAGTGGAATCCTTACAGCTTCCTCTTAAATTTGATTTATTTAAATAAACCAAAATCCAGAGTGACCCAATTTATTTTAAAACCCAAAAATGAAAGCCAACCTAAGTTAATTAACTTTGGAATAAAATTTAAAAAATTCGCAAGTGGAAAATATCTTTATCGATTTTAATTGCAATCTGCTGGCTACTAGAGCAGACCGAATGGAAAATAAATTAAATTTGGGAAAAGGCAGCAATTCATTTAGGCATCTGCAGCTGGTGTGTGCATCGCCGCCTCGCCTCCGACGAACGGGCTCATCTCTCGTGTTATAATGCGATATGTGGAGCACATGCCAAGGGCCGTAACTGACAGCCCCGACTTTCTGACAGTCCTCCGACTTCCGTTGTTTAGCTCTGCTGCAGCAGTTTTTAAAGTTTCGCTTTCAGCATACGGCTTTCCGCTCTCGGGTTCTGGCTCTGATTGCCCAGAAAATAAAATTCAGCAAGGACAAATTGCATAAGTCGAGGAGGAGATGCAACGGATGTTTTTCGCCCCTCACACACACACACGCTCTTATGACGTACAACGGGGCGTATGCGTGTTGCTGCGCTGACTGTTGTCTGGCATTTAAAGTGGTGCAAAGTTGCTCAACTTTTGGAAACTCGTTGCGGTTCCCGGTCTTTTGATTGACTCATGAAAGTCTTGCAACTTTTTAATTGTTTTGTAACATTTCCTCAAATAATTTTGCGACGTTTTTTTCCCTTGCCCTGTCGCGACGCTAAATTTCATTGGCACAGAGAGAGAGATTCTTCGGGACGTTGACTTCAAACTTATTAACTTCATTCCATGGCGAAATACTTTAAATTCGCCGGGCCCGCTTGTCTGTCTTAGGGTCTCTGTCGCTGATTGTCTGCAATTCATGGCAGATTTCGAGTTTCATTGTTGCATTCGCAGCACTTACAGCTGAGCAAACTTTCGCCCGAGACACTCTCTGGCCCAACTTTCCCGTCCATCCTGTCCAGCGCCAGTCCGGCTCCGAGTTGGTCTGTCTGCGGTTGTGTTGGGTTTTGCCTGATTGCAAACAACAATCCTCGCTTGGCCCGCAGCGGAGCTAGCTCCCACTGGGAACACTGAAGTTTATTATTATTTGCCTTGTTTCGCGTTTTGGCGGTTTTATTTACCTTTAAATAAATTTCCGTTTTATTCTTTTCCATTGCTTTCCGCTTATTTGTTTTCGATTTCGCTGTTGGGCGAAAGTTTCGCCGTATTTACTCGCCCAAATTGTGATTGATGAATGTTATGGGATCCTTTTTGGCACACACAGATCACAGGATCAATGGTCTAACTCCCGACAAGATTCTCTCTTTAAATATTTTACGAGTACCACCACACTTCCTTGCCTGGAATATGATGTGAATTTATGGGTCAGTGGCCAGGCAAAGATGAAATTTTCGAACATTTTGTGGTCATTTTTATTACTTCTATTGCCCAGAGCAGCTCCAGCTGCAAACTAACTTCGCCTCGGCCAAAGTCCTGATGGTTGCCGTAAAAGTTGGGGTTTTGCGGTTGTCGATGGCGAATCTCAGTCAGCCAGCCAGCCAGCCAGCTAGTTCCAGTTCCCTCTCCCGGGGCCATAAACAATGCAAAAATATAATTCTCAGCAATCAATGCGGTTTGTAAGAGCCATTCTCCGGTTGGAGTCCATTATTTAAAATGCCCCCGAATGGTTTCTGTGCTCTGTGGCTGAAATGGGTTTTAATTTCGATGCAATTTCTGTGCATTATGCCCAGTTGGAAAATGTTCATTAGCAGGGAAAATGAGACCCCCAAAATAATACTCCTTTAAGTTTTTTATACTAACTTTTTATTGCGAAACATTTTACAAATTCTCGTTAACTAACTCACTTCCAAGCACACACATTATTGTTGAGTTATCACGCGGTTTCAATTCAAATTCAAATTCAATATTTTGTCGCCTAATTAATTCGTTTGATAGAACGCAGGGTTTAAATCGTAAATAAACATTTCGCTTAATAATCACAATCGCTTCGCTAATATTGTTTGGGGGCCAAGTGAAGTCTGACTGGGAGGGAGTTACATCACACACATATAGCAGGTGTAAGTGTAAAACAAGATGCGCAGGATTAAGTGTGGTTATTCATATGTATTTCTAGTAGTTTCTGGTTTTGTGCCTTACTTAAGTTACCGAAGAAGATACCGATACTACAGCCACGCGTTAAGTAGAGCAGACTCTCCTGATCCCGAGGATCTCGGATGCAGTTAAATACAGAGTTGCAGTTTCGTTGGGGACTTCTCCCCCGCTTTATGTTAAGTGTTAACAATCAATTCTTTCTATAGTCGCAACATTTTTGCACACACGAGCAGCAACTCCTCACGCTCCTCCGCCCCGAACTCCATCACTTCGGCTTAGGGGTTGTCTCAGCCACTGCCTCGACCGCCTTCGACTTCTTGGCCGGTCAGAGCACCTTCTTGGCCGTTATCGTCGTCGACGACAGGTTGTGGGACGATGCACTGGCCGTGGCCGTGGCCTTCTTCGACGCCGTGGGCTGGGTAGTGGTTGGTATCGTGGGCGGCAGGCCCATGTCCGTCTGGGGCAGAATCTTTTCTATTTGCCGCTCAGCCGCCTCCCGCAGAACAGCCTCCGTCGCAGTGCCGCCGGGAGTAACGCCTCCGCCTCCACCGCCGCCTCCACCACCACCGGACTTGCCGCTTCGGTCGGAGCCAGTCGAGTCTTTTGGTGGCGGTCTGCTCTTGGGATCTGCTTTCTTCTCCTCCGGCAGAACTTTCGGTGCTGGTACTGCCTCGTTCATGTCGGGGGCGTTGTCCTTCAGCGTTTTGGCCGTGTCTTTGAAGGCGGGCTGAAAAATAGAGAAATATAACATTATGAAGTCACAGAAAGCAAGCCCTGCACTTACCTCCGCCTTCAGTGGCTTAGCTTTATCTTCGAGCTTATCCGGGGTGGTTTCCGAGGCACCCAGTTCGTGGGCAATGTCCTGAATCTCCTTGGCCGAATCGTGAATGTCCGTTACTAGCTTGGCCAGGTCCTTGTCCGTCTTCTCCACCTCGCCCTTCAGCTTCTCAGCCTCCTTCATGCTCTTGGCTATCGCCTTTTCAATCTTTTGCTCGGCCTGCAGGATCTGCTCCTTGTCGAGCATGCTGATCAGATCCTCGATGGCCTTGTCACTCAGCTTGATGTTGTCGCGGCCAATGGACTCCATGACCTGGTACGAAATACAAAGAATCAATCAAGTAAACCTTAGGAACACCCTTTTAAAGGGTAATTACCTTCCGAATCTCGTTGAGTGTCACCACACCATCCTTGTCCGCATCGAACTTCTCCAAGACCGACTCAATGTGCTTGAGGCGCGCCTCGTCACTGGTCTCCTTCAGCATCTTGATGTTCTTCATGAGGTCGTCGATGCGGACAATCTCCTCGTTGCGACGCCGCGTCGCCTGCTTGGAGAGCAGCTCGGTGAACTCCTCCAGCTGCTTCTTGTCGATCTTGGCGGCCTCGCTGTCGATGCTCTGCACGACCTTGGTGATCTCGTTCACCGAAATCACGCCGTCCTTGTCCGCATCCAGCTTGACCAGCAGATCCTCGACCACCTTGAAGCGCTCCTCGTCGGACACCTCCTTCACGCGCCGAATGGCGGACACCAGCTCGTCGATGTGCACCATATGCGAGCCGTTGTCGGGTTTGGAGGGCGCATAGTCGCTGGTGCTCGCCTGCTTGATCTGGTGCTGCCTGTGCTCCAGGTCGTTGAGCACCGTGTCCAGCTGGGAGATCATCTTGTTGACCCGGTTGTAGAGCAGCTTGGCCGCTCGGCTCTCGCGCACCGGCTCCTTGACCACCTGCCGGACCTCGCGCAGCTCCTCGACATCGTCCTTGTAGTCGGCCAGCTCCTCCTTCAGCTCCTTGATCGTCTCCTTCTCCACCACCAGCTGCTTGTCGGGCGAGAGGGTCTTCAGGGCGTCGGACAGCAGTTGGACATCGGTGGAGGAGATGCCCTTATCCGTCTCGGACACTGAAGCTTCCTTCGCACCGTTGAGCAGGGTCTTGGCCGTCGTCAGCTTCTCGGCGTAAACATAGGGCGAGGGATCCTCCTCCTTGATGGCCGTTCGCTTGGCGATCGTCTCCTCCTGCTCCTCCTCGCGCTCCTCCTTGATCTTGCGCTCCTCCTCCTTGATGATCTCGATCTTCGTCCTGTTGTCCACCTTGCCCTCGCTCTCGCCGATGGCATGGCGCGTGTGGGCGCCCACTGCGTCCGGCAGCACGCGCATCGTCTCCTTCAGTTTGTCGGTGGTGTTGCTGTCGTCGGAGATGAGCATAGCCCGCGACAGGAGCAGCAGCGTGGGCGGCACCTGCTCGTTCAGCGAGAGGTCGATCCACTCCTTCAGCTGGAACCGAAGCCGCTCTGCCGTGAGGCCATAGGCACGCATGCCTCGGGCCTTGCACGCCTGCTGCAGCTCAAACTGATCCAGGGTGTCGATGCCCTCGCGGGCAATCACCCGATCGTCGGTGGCCAGGGAGCGGAGCTTGAGGCGCAGCTGGAAGCGCAGCAGGGTGGTGGTGCCGATCGTGTTCAGCTCCAGCACTCGGCAGAGGGCCGCCAGTTGCTCTCGCGACAGCGAGTCCAGGGTGATCTCGTCATCGAATCGCTTGGCGAACTTGATGATGTCGTCGTTGCTGACGGCCTCGTTCGGATTGCGGATTTTGGTGAAGAAGGCCTCGAACTGCTTGGCCTCCTCGCTGCTGTGCTCCTTGTGCTGGACGGGCATCTGGTCGAGGGTCTGCTGCAGGAACTTGGCCACCTCGAGGCGAACGCCCAGGGACTGGCGCAGCTTCTCCTGCTGATCGTTCGACGTTTGGAACGTGGAGGGGAGCATGCCGGGGAAGAACTTGATGAACAGCGGCAGCAGCAGCTCCATGAACGGCACAATGATGAACACGGAGAAGGGAATGAGGCGGAACAGGTCCGAGGTGGTCCGCTGCAGCTGTTTGTTCTCGCGCCGCGTCAGCGTCTTCCCGTTGAGCACCCGCCAGAGCAGTTTCGAGCAGATGGCCACGTCGATGAAGAGCAGCCGGAAGCCGTGATAGTAGTGCACGATCTCGTCCCAAATGCGAGTGCCCAGCGACTTCTTTGGCTTGGCCACAGACTTGTCCGCGGCCTTGGCCAAAGTGGTCGCCGGGTTAGATGTCGCCGATGCCTCGCCCACCGTTGCGCCCTCGGATTTGGGTATCTCTGAGGAGGCGGTGGCGGTGGCTGCAACGCTATGACCTACTGCCGCTGCCGCTGCCTGACCGTTGGCCACCTCCTTCATGATCTCCTCGACCTTCTCCTTCTGCTGGTTCTTCAGCTTCTTGACCGTCACGTCGATCTTCGAGGTGGAGGTCTCACACAGCGGCCGGCTCACATGCAGTTGCCTGAAGCCATGGCCCGAGTAGTGGTAGCCGTAGCTGGCCTGTGCCTGGAACCTTCGGTGGCCATAGTGCTGGCAGAAGCCCAGGGACCTGCTGATCTCTAGCACCGAGGTGGACGCAGATCTCCGGGCCCGCTCGTCCGACTTGCCGTCGCCATCTGTGACTTTGATCGAGCTGCAGGCGCAACAGCTTGATTTGAGATCTGTAATTGGGTTCGAAAAATCAGGATCAGGCTTTAAAAATATGATAATACCTAAAAATTCAACTTATTTCTTTAAGATATTGATATTCTCCTCAAAAGAAATCATATTTATAGGTCAATAAACTCAATTTATAGTAAATAAATACCCCTTGATATAAAGACTTTTTCTTTCCTTATACGAAAATTAAAAACAATTTGAACAGCCGGCAAAAAGGCAAACAAAGAGTGCAAAGAAAATTAATTTAATTTTTAGATCAAATTAATTTAACTTATTTCTTTAAGATATTGATATTCTTCTCAAAAGAAATAATTTTGTAGGTCAATAAACTCAATGTATAGTAAATAAATACCTCTCAACGTAAAGACTTTTTCTTTCTTTATAAGAAAATTAAAAACAATTTGAACAGCCGGCAAAAAGCAAACAAAGAAAACCGCACAATAAATTATTAATCACAACGAACAAAAAACAAGAAAAGTGTACAGGTGAGAAGCTTGATAACCGCCTGATAACGGATTGTTATGGAGATTTCGAGGTAGACACAACAACAAGTTGATAATGGAAAAGGCAAAGATTGCCGGCTACGGTCGAAAATTAACACCTGGAGTGGACGGAAGAGCTTATGTAAATCCCCAAGCAGACCACAAATCGGCACAAACCTTCTCGACGCTGCGAATTTTCCTCCTTCTCTATAAATAAACGATGTGGCAAACATTCAGCAATGTTCGCCGAGTGCAATTGTTTACATTACACTTTTCCGTTTATTTTCTTTTCGCTTATTCATTGGCAATTGCTCAAGGTAAGAGAATAAGGAGCTGAGGAGGGGAAAGTGACCTCTTTTTCGTTTCTTTTTGAGCAATAGATTTCCATTTTAGACCTATTTTCGGCTGCACTTGGTACCTCTCCTGATTTCATTTTTGAGAGGTTCTGCGTGACTGTACTTATCCGCAGGTGCCGTTCTGTCTGGTGATTTCTTCTACCTGTCTTTGGCACCTGTCGCTTGTTAGGGAAAATTCTGGGAAATTAATAGAAATTCCCTCACATTCTAAATTAGTTGCGCAAATATTGCCAACATTTTGTGAGAAGTCGAAAGTTCTCTAAGATTTCTCTACGAAAATTTGTCAAATAAAGGGTAGGGCGGGTGCTAATCTGTTGGATTTGAATGGTGTTTTTTCAGCAAGTACAGTGGTACCTTTATAACTAAGGATTTGTTATTATTAACACATTTTTTGTTAAGCTGTCTATGAATTAAAATATATGGTTCTAAAACTTGTTTGTAAAGTTATCAAAAAAACAGGTTCCTCTTCTACCATTTTTTACCCCCAAATGTTCCCATTAAGCAAGTTTTACTATTTAACCCAAAGATTAGATTCCCAGATGGCGCAGTTCAAAGTCAACAAATCGCAAAAACAAAAATCAAAACGTGAGTAATTAAATTAGCAGCTTAGCCTGACAATTTCAGGCTTATATCACTATATTGCGTGTCGCAGGGAAATTATTAAAAGTGTACAAATTTCCCCAGGGCAATTTGCAAGGCCTTGCGACGCAGTTCGCAGCCAATCAGCTGTTTCAGCGAAAGTGCAGCCAAAACAAAATATTGGATAGCACACGCACACATACAGGCGCACACCCACTCACACACAATCAGAAAGGGGCAAAATCAATGGAAAGTTTTCGTGCGCTTGCTTCTTTCCACTCTTCGTCTTGTTGTTGTTGCTGTTGCTGTGGCTGGGGGACTTACAGCGCTGGTTAAAGTTCTGGACCAGGTAACTCGTCCGCAGATTGCGTCCTCTGTGGCGCAGCAGGGCGTTCATGATCGCGTTCGGTGGTCAGCGGGGGCTGTTGGGGGCTGGGCTCGGCTCGGCTGCCAATCCGATTTCGAAGAATTTTCAATTGTAATTTTGATAATTTCCGACAAACTGTCTGTTGTGTGTGTATCTTTGCCTTCTCTGTCGTTCGCCTCCGTTTTGTTTGTGTTTTGTTTGGTTTATTGGAGTTGCTTTTGTTCTCGTTTCTCTCACTCTCTCTCTCGCTGCTTAACGGTACTAATGTAAAGAGAGTAAATAAGGGGAAAGGAGTTGCTGTTGATTAGCCGTAAAGATTAGATTTTTTTTTGGTAATATTATGTGAGTGACACACATAGGCACGCACGCGGCGGAGCGGCTACGTCATCGCCGCAATATCGCGCGATCAGTCTTTGTTTTTGTTTTTGCCCCGCCTTGCCTCGCACTCTTCTTCAAATTAAAATTACACAACTACACCAACATATTGCGAATTATTGACGCGTTTCGTGCGAGTGCCAACCGGTTTCTTCACTTTGATACCATCACTTTTATTTATAACCATTTTATTAGTCCGAATTATACCGTTTATATTTAACCCATTCACTCCTGGTAATAATAATAAAAAAGTCTTCGTTTATTAAACTGTAGAGCTGGGCAGTGTGGCCAGATGAAAATGTAGCTTTTCCCCTAAAAAATCTCAAATAGTCAAGTTCCGAACCTTCTCAAATAAAAGTCAAGTCACAAACCATATTCGATTTCGTTATCGAATAAAATAATCGGGAAATCGACAGCTCGATTATATTCGATATTTTCGATATTTCTCCGAATATGACCGTTTCTCGATAACCCGGAAATACCACGGCGCTCCAGTGATAATTTGGTATTTTGGCGAGAATTCGCTCCGTTTTTGCAGTGTTCCGAAATGTAAACAAAGGCTCTGATTGGCTGATATAGATTGATTAATTCCGGATGACGCGACGGGGCAGCAGGCGGAGGTGGAAGCCAAGTCGACGTCCAGTGACCCCCTGCGGGGGCCAGCGGCGGCACATCCCTTGGTCACAATGAACGAGCCCGTTCGAGGACGACATCAAGTCGCTGCAACGGCGCCTGCTGATGAGTACGGCGCAGGACCGCTCCACTTGGCCGTGATGCTGGGCAGGAAGTATGCCGTGCGCCTGCTGCTGGACTTTTACATGGAGATCGATGACGTCGGACTTGACAGGATCTTTGACCCGACGGCCGCTCATAGCCAAGTGTAAGTGGAATCATTTCTATATATTCCTTTCTATTTGTTTATCCTTTTTCCCCATTTATGTTCCCCATTTGGAGCGCTGTGGGCTTGGAGATCATCACGGACGCCGTGGAGGTGGCCGTGACTTTGCCGCCAATATCTTGCACCCCGGCACTTGTACGTGTGGACTGTGCTGGCAAGAAGGCCGCCGTCGCCGCCGCCGCCAGACTGAGGTCTACCGCAGGCCATCCTTGGATGGCAAATACAAAAGCCAAACAACCAGAATCCAGATCTCTAGAAGCAAGCATCTAGTTTAATATTGTGTCGAATTCGAATGAAAATTTACAGCGAAAAATAAAAACTAAAGGCGTTCCCAAGCTCATAAAATATATTCATCATATAAGAACTTTAACGACTAAATCTGGTCATCTAGTGGCATTGCGACGCCAATATCCACCGGAGCGCCGCTGGCTAGTCAGGCACCCCAGGAACAGCAGTCGCTCTCCCCGGACATTGTCCTGATGAATCACATCCTGGTCTCGCAGAAAAGTCTTGGATACAAAGCAACTACTACTTCTATATAAAAGATATATTACTACATATATTAAAGATCAAAGTGAATTGGGTCCTACTAAAAAACCGGCAGATTCCGGCAGGCAGACGACCACTTCTTGCGACCCAGTTTAGAGCCCACAACGCTAGATGCAGCCAGGATTCTTGGGAGCAGAGCACGGCGTCGACCAAAGGTCCGCCAGCTTGTCCGCGAAAGGGGAACCGGGAACGCAGCAGCTCTACCACCACAATGCAACTCCAGTGGCCAAGTACATCGGGTGCTGAGACGATTCTGATCCCGAAAGAGGAACTC